>OOIL02005264.1:808061-836791 GCA_900332095.2 Cuscuta campestris | reverse complement strand
CTTTAAATGACTCCCAACGGTCATGCCTTCCCATCGATGTTTAAGCCTTCCCATCGCTGGGTTCCCATCGATGGGTAAAGCTTCCCATCGCTGGGTAAGGGCATTCTGCCTTGTGGTAATGTTGCACCAAGGCTTTAACATCGATGGGTAGAACTTCCCATCGCTGTTTGGCATGGTTCTGGAAATTGGTTTGGCTAAGGGACCGCTTACCCATCGATGGGAAGATCTTCCCATCGCTGGGTGGGTGGTTAGTCAAGAACCCATGGTTTTTGCCTTAACCACGGCCTAGCCAACCGATGCAAAAACCGACTGAAAAATCCAAAGTTCTCCAAAATAAAAACCAAGTGTTTAAAACACTTATTTGATGTATTTGGCTAAGAAATTAAGTAAGACACTTTAAAAACCACGTCATTTGAGTGAAAACCACGGCTAGCCAAGTTCATGCCGTTTTGAATGATTTTTGTCAAACGACCAAAAGCGAAAGATGGTTTTCAAAGTGTTTTTGTTGGAGAACCGTTTAATCATGCCAAAGAGTGAAAACCAATCATAAAAAGTTGAAAACCACTCGGCTGGTTCGGACGCCAAAAACCATAGCCGATAACCGAGAGCCGAACGCCGGTTTCTGAAACCCGAACGCTGGATGGCTTGGTTTTTGGTTTGGGCGAACACCAAGTGTTTTTAATGTTTTAAACATGTTTGAAAAACATTTTTATGATGTGTGAAATGCAATGAAAAGAATTTTAGCCTAAAGAGCCAAGGTGTAAAGGTTGGGTCGGTCTTGATCACAATTATGACCGACTCAACAACACTAAGACTACAGTCTTCATTCTTGGTCTTCTTTTGGGTCTTGTTCTCTTGCTTTCTTCTTATGTTTATTTCTCTCCTTTTATATTCAACAACTTGTCTCGTTCACGGCGGTTTGGCATTATCAAAACCTTTCATAAGAACAAACACGGCTTTAGTACGAAAAGGTGATAAACCCGTGTTTCAACAACACCATGGGTGTAATTTCATCATTGGAGGGAATACTGGTGGGGACTCGGCCACTAGCCGGAAGAAGTGGGCTAACGCGGCAGTGGTCAACAAGGTGCTGGTCCCGAAAGGTAAGAAGTTGAAAACCGAGCCTATTGTATTTTCTAATGCTGATCTTCCAGAGACAGGGGTCCCTCATAGGGACGCCCTAGTAATTACTATTGATATAATGGACTTACTGATCCACAAAACCCTTGTGGATACGGGAAGCTCCGTTAATATTATGTATATGGATACATACAAGGCTCTCGGTTTGACAAGAGATGAATTATCACCCATCAAGACTCCACTAACTGGGTTCACTGGTGACTCTATTGAGCCGGAGGGGGTAATAACCCTCCCGGTTGAGATAGGGGATACTAAGGCAACCCGGAAGCTGGACATGGAGTTCGTCGTGGTGGGGATAATCTCCAACACGAACATTATCTTGGGCCGACCCGGATTGGAAGATTTGGAGTGTGTTATTTCACCTCGTCACCTGTGCATAAAATTCCAAACCCCCCATGGAGTTGGAATTGCCAGGGGATCTCAGAGAGTATCCCGGGCATGGTATTTGAAGGCAACCAAACAGCCGGTCAAGTACGATACCCAAGTAGGAGAAGTAACTGCGCAGCTCCTGAGGGCAGAGGAAAAACGTCCCAGAGTAGAAGTTGCCGGCGACATTGAAGAGGTGCAACTGGAGCCAGGCACGCCGGGAAGGTTTGTCAGGATTGGTAAGGGGCTGGGGGCTGAACTCAGGTCACGAGTGATTTCAGTTCTCAGGAGGTTCAGAAGGGTCTTTGCATGGAGTCCAGCTGATATGCCAGGACTGGATCATAAGATTGCAGTTCATCGCCTAAATGTTCTGCCGGATGCCAGAGCGGTGAAGCAGAAACGAAGACATTTGTCGCAGGAAAGAAGAGATTTCGTGAAGAAGGAGGTGGCAACCCTGCAGAGCATTGTGCATATCCGGGAGGTACAATACCCGGATTGGTTGGCGAATGTAGTCCTAGCACCCAAGCCACCTTCATGGAGGATGTGCGTCGACTACACAGATTTGAACAAGGCATGTCCCATGGATCCGTTTCCTCTCCCCAACATCGATCAAATGGTGGATGAAACTGCTGGGTCAGAGCTAATGAGCTTTATGGACGCTTTCAGTGGCTACCACCAGATTCGGATGCATCCGACCGATGCTGAGAAAACAAGCTTTATGACCCCAGAAGGGCTGTACTGTTACCTAGTGATGGCTTTTGGACTGAGAAATTCCGGGGCAACATATACCCGGATGGTTTCTCAGGTGTTCAAGACTGTCCTAGGACGGACCATGGAGGCGTATGTCGATGATATGATTGTCAAGTCCAAAGAGGCCCGAGACCATGTCCGGGACCTTGAGGAGGTCTTTGAAATCATGATGAAGGTGAATCTGAGATTGAACCCGAAGAAATGTACTTTTGCTGTTCAAGGTGGGAAATTCCTTGGGCACATGGTAAGCCGGAAAGGAATTGAGGCAAATCCGGAGAAAGTTAGAGCCATCATGGAGATGGAACCCCCAAAAACAGCAAAGGAAGTCCAGCGGCTAACAGGAAGATTGGCAGCCTTGAATTATTTCCTTTCGAAGCTGGCAGAGAAGGAGCACCCATTCTTTGCAGTGATTAAGAAGAAGGCGACCTTCGAATGGACACAGGAATGTCAAGAAGCATTTGAAGAATTGAAGAGATATCTCACAAGTCCGCCGGTTTTATCCAAGCCGGAACCTGGGGATATTCTGACTTTATATTTGGCAATTGCGGACTGTGCTATAAGTACTGTGATCGTGAGAGAAGAGCGTGGGGCCCAACATCCAGTCTATTACGTCAGCAAGACCTTGAGAGATGCGGAGTTAAGGTATTCCCGTCCGGAGAAAGCTATGTTGGCGGTCTTCTGGACAGCGAAGAGATTAACCCCGTACTTTCAGGCTCACCGGATTATTGTGCTCACCAATGAGCCTTTGGCGTCACTTACCCGAAGCCCGGCGGCTTCTGCCCAGATGACCAAGTGGGCGGTCTTTATTAGTCAATACAACGTGGAATTCAGGCCGCGCCCATCCATCAAGGGGCAAGCACTCGCCGACTTTCAAGTCGAGTGCACCGCTAGGGAAGTGACAAGAGCCCAGGCTGAAACCCGGGTGGAAAAAGACTAGTGGATAATGAGCATTGATGGATCTTCTGGGTCTCGATCTTGCGGAGCAGGTATCGTCCTGATCACCCCAGAAAAATTCCAGATTTATTACGCCATAAGATTTCAGTTCCGTGTGTCCAACAATGAAGCTGAGTATGAGGCCCTGATCAATGGTTTGAAAATTCTACGTAAGATGGGAGTATCCAGGGTTCAGGTTTACACCGACTCCCGACTAGTTGTGGGACAAATCACGGGGGAATTTGAAGCAAAGGAAGAGAGGATGAAAAGGTACCGGGACTTGACCTTGGAGGTGTTGGGAAAATTTGAGTTTAAGCTTGAACATATTCCCCGAGCCCAGAATGCGGAGGCTGATGTTCTCTCCAAGCTCAGCGCAGAGTCACCGGAATACATAAGCAAGTTAGCAACCATTGAAGAGCTGGTAACCCCTAGTCTTAACAGCAGTGAAGTGATCTGGGTATCGGCTGATCCCCCAGAATGGCTGGATCGGTTGGCCAAATATATTGAGGATGGTGAATCCCCGGAGGATCCCCAGGAGGCACGTCTATTACGAATGAGGGCACCAACCTACAAGGTACAGGACGGAGTCCTCTATAAGCGGTCCTACAACGGAGTTCTACTCCGCTGTCTTAGAGCAACAGAGGCAAAGGCATTGATGGAAGAAATACACGAAGGAGTATGTGCTGCACATCAGGGTCCTTATTCCATTTCCAAGAGGGCTATCATCCAGGGATATTTCTGGCCAACGATGAGGAAGGATTGCGAAGAATATGTACGCAAGTGCCCGACCTGCCAGCAATTCCAGAATATACCCGGGAGGCCAGCCACGAATTACACGCCCGTCAGCTCCGTGATTCACTTTTCAAGATGGGGGGTTGATCTTGTGGGAGCCCTGCCGAAAGGGGCAGGACAGGCAAGGTGGATTGTGGTGGCGATAGACTATTTCACAAAGTGGGTGGAAGCTGAGCCACTTGCAGGGATCACCAGAAGGCAGATGATCGACTTCGTCGGGACCAATATACTCTGCAGGTTTGGGGTCCCGAAGCAGATCATATCAGACAATGGAACCCAGTTTGAGGAAGCAGAATTTCAAGACTTTCTCAAAACTTGGGGGATTCAGCACACGAAGGTGTCTGTTGCGTATCCTCAGGCTAATGGACAAGTGGAGAACGTCAACAGAACAATCATAGACGGAATAAAGAAGAAGGTACTTTCAGAAGGAAGCAAATGGGTAGATGAACTACCCAGAATCCTGTGGACATACAGGACGACTCCGAGGAGAGCTACGGGTGACACTCCTTTTGGCTTGGCTTATGGTTTTGAAGCCCGGGCTCCCGGTGAAGTAGTAATCCCCACCAGGAGAGAAATGGAATATGACCCGGAGGTGAACGAGCAGAATCAGGCCGTAGAACTGAATTTCGTAGAAGAACGAAGGGATGAAGCGCGTATCCGGGCAGAGAATTATCGTCGCCAGGTGAAATCTTACTTTGATAGCAAGGTGAAACCAAGAACATTCCAGGTGGGGGATTATGTTCTGAGGAAACGAGAGAAGAGTCAACCAACTAAGGGTGGGAAGCTGGCTAAGAAGTATGAAGGACCTTATATCATCAAGGCCGTTGTTCGCCCAGGTACCTACAAGTTGGTGACTCCCAAGGGGAAAGAAATTGATAGGACATGGAATGTAGAGCACTTGGTCAAATTTTATCAGTGAATCATTTTGTAAAAATGCTCTATTTTTAATTTAAAATGTTTGTTTCAATCAAATTCTTCTATAGCCAAGTGCCTTTGCAATTTCCTTGTTCTATAGATTTCTTTTAAAAAAAAGGGGGGGGGGGGGGGAAGCACCCCAGGGCTATATAGACCCGCTTTACAGGGAGGTAGAAAAGTTTATGCCACCTGCTAAAAATAGGGGAGGTAGATAAGTTTATGCCCCCCCGGAGGTAGAGAAGTTTATGCCTCCGTCAAAAATGAAGGAAGGGTTGGGATTGGACTTCGAGGGCCACTACAACCCGGAATTCAGGAAGAATAGCAAGCAGACTTCGAGGGCTGAAGCTTAGTATTCCACTAGCATAGATCAACCGGGCAAACAAACTTCGAGGGTTGGAGCTCAACTGATCCAAGGTAGATAAGATAATGCCTTAACCCGGAGGAAAGGGGGGTCTGGGGCAGATGTGATAAATGCCCCGGGCATGCCCAAACCCCGGGAAGATGAGATTTAATATGGAGAATGAATTATGTACTTGCATTTAAAGAGGTGCAAAAATTTGATCATTAAGGACCATATTAGTGGGCCAAGGTTGACATTTTTTGGATCACAATAAAGGTTCCTAGTGAAATAAACGAGAAAAGAAACTAAGGGAGTTATCGACTGCTAATTCAGAGGGTATATCTTTGAACTACAATGATGATTCCTACTTCAAAATTAAGGAACATTCCTTAGTTTGGAATGAGGGGAAAACCTCTGGACCGAGCAAGTGAATGCCCCTTGATACAAAACAAGGAAAAGAAATTTGATTTGCAGGAGGCTAGGAACTGAAGGAGGGCCTATTGCATCCATGCAGTCAACAAGAAGGAGGTGGGGGACCCTTCCATGGGTTCCTTCTCTTTGACAAGGGACACGTTGATGAATCAGCGGTTTTCCATAGGTCATAATCTTCCCATGTCCCAGGACGAGGGGCTGCTCCCTTCAATAGAAAACCATTGTTGGGGGGCTTCAGCAGGTTCGGAGAAGCAGTCCTGCTTTCACATGAAGGTTCCGCTTCAACAGTTAGCAAAGAACGTCCAAGCTTAGCCCTGCACATCCTCTGGTACAAGGCGAAGTCCTGAAGAGTCATGGAGTCCCAGTCTACCTCCCCGGAGGGAAGCCTGGGTGGACTGGGAGGAGATGGTGCAGGAAGTCGGGGCGCCGGATAAAGCCTCGAGAACTCGCCGGGACTCAACCCGGCCATGTCATTCGATTGGGCTAGGGAGATGGACAAGTCATCATCTGAAGAAGAAGACGTCCTAGAGAGGGTTAAGTCGATGATGACTTTGCCCTCACACTTGCTTGCCATGGCGAAGAAGGCAGAAAGTGATGGACGGGCCGCTAATTGCCCTTTCCCATTTTATAGTCAAAGGGGAAGGAATAGTTGGGAATTGATGAATGCAATTAAAAGGCGTGAAAGACTAAGCGATTGGTGAAAGAAGCGGTCGAAGCTTTCCCAAAGTTTGACTAAGAGTTTCTCGCCACTAAAGTGCATGGGCTAGTTAATTGAGCCCATTTGCGTTTTGGAAAAGACGTCATCCTTGGAAGGTAAGGAGTTAAATGGACTTAGACTTCTACTCCATGCGGATGACGGCACGTGCAACAAAATTGTATTAAATGACAGGAGATAAAGGTTTTTCCATTAAATAGCTCAAACAGAAAATTACATTCTTTTGGGTCACAATAATGGGCCTTATCCCTGATCAAACAACGAAACAAAAAAAGAGACGGGAGATAAAGATTTTCATTAAATAACTCAAACAGAAGACAACATTCTTTTGGGTTACAATAATGAACTTTGTCCCTGATCTACTTCTATCCTACCGCAAAAAAAAATTAAAGGCTAGGCGGATCGACACTTCTGGAATCTAAAGGAGTGTATTCGCTGACCCTTGTTTCCTTGCCTGAACCGGAAAAGGACCCCAGAGCTGGGGGGGCATGGAGAGTGTCCGCCGAAGACACTTCATGACATTCACAGGACTTAGAATGGTACCAACGGGTAGGGATCTAAAGCCAACCCCACGGATACCATCCAGGCGATCCCATGAAGGTGCCCACCGGTCTCCCTTCATGACATTCAAAAGATACGAAACGGAACCAACGGGTTGGGATTGAAAGGCATCCCCTCCGTTGGCACCATCCGGTCGTCCCTTTGAAGCCGAGCCGGGAGGACGGTAGGGCATGAGGGAAGGATTCAAGGCCAGACTCCGCTTATACGGCGGGAGGAGGTGGATCCCGGAAGGTTCCGTCCTTTTCCCTGCGTATAAAGGGAAGCCTGTTTCCCCCCATGTCATAGTCCCCCCATTCCTCAGGTGGCTGTCCATACAACTGCTGAGGGGAAGGGGAACCCTGAGAAGAAGGCCTCGCACCAGAGACCAGCCGGGAAGCTCCTGAGTGGGGATGGCGTCTCTTCTGCGGACGAGAAGTGCCAGGACAACCTGAAGAGACTTCCGCCCTGGCACTGCTAGGAAGCACGCCGGGACCCGGGTGTACACTCCCCGAGACCTATGGGGGGAGATGAGGGTTATTCTCTTCTCGGGGCAAAGGAGAAGTTACCGACTGTTCAGAGGTAAGAGAAGGCCCGGAAGAGAGCTCAGGCGTTGGGGACCCAAGTGAAGGGAATGCCAACGAAGAAGAATCAGAAGAAGAAGAATCAGAAATGGTAAGGTCGATGAGGATAGCTCTATTGGCGTTATTAGCCATGTTGAGAAATTGATTGTGGTGATGGAGAAGTTCAGCTTAGTCCCTTAAATAGACGAGTAATCCCAAAGGAGAAGGGCAAAGGACGCGGAGTCAAAGCGCTTATCCGATTGGGAGGGAGTTGCGGATTCCCGAGGAAAGCTAGGGTTCCGCTATCTTATCATTGGGCTAAGGTGAATTGGGCCCGGCATAATTAAGGTGGGCCAGTCACTTAGTGGAATGGAGAACGAGAGAAACAGGATGTTATGAACGCGGTTAAGCCCAAAGCCTAGGCGGATAAAAAAAATCTGCTAAGTCCTAAGGCGAAATAAGAATTCCAAAAGGGAAACAGTCAGATTGCTAAAGAAGTCCATATGGACAAAAATACATCAGGTGTTATCAGTTTACTATCATCCAAATAATTACAAGGCAAAATATAACAGTTAACAGAGAAGGATAAAGTCACGGTCCCGGGTCTGCACGAGAAGCTGGGGGAGGAAGAGGAAGAGGTAACCCATAGTAGGAGATGAAGTCATCCAAAGTGCGGTCCTCTGGGAGACCACTCTGGACTGCCCCGTAGATGCATTGCTGCATGTCAAACTGTCCCTCTTCGTAGAGGGCTCCGGCACGGGCAGTCAGGGTGGCCACCTCCTCTTGATAAGCAGCAATCATCTTCTCCTGTTCATCCACCTTTGACCGGAGCTCACTCGCAGCCTATCTCTCTCCCTTCAACTTCTCAAGGTCGAGTCGTCTTGCCTCCATCTGCTTCAGGGCGAATTCGTTGTAACGGGAGCTCTCACGCTTGGCATCCTGGAGGGAATCCTCCAGCGCAGAAATCCGGGACTCCCTTTCAGCCAACTCAGCTTTCAGGCTTCCTACCTGGCCCTCTGAAGCTGAGGCCCTTGATTCCAGCATGGAGATTTGTGCCCGGAATCTAACAAACTGCACTTCCAGGTCCTGGGTCTCTTTTTGGTAATTAACAATCTGATCTTGTAGGGAATGGACCTTGGATCTCTCAGCTGCTAGCTCCGTTGAGCTATCTGCTTGGAGCCGAGCACTCTCCCCTTGCAGGATCTGGACTTGTTGTTCCAGGGAGTCAACCTCCTGTTGCAAGGCCCTGGCAGCCAATTCCCTTTCCCTCAGAAGCACAACAACCCAGAAGTTCCCTGATGCTCCACCCAGGTACTCCTCAGTCAAAGTAAGGAATGATTGCTAGGCCTAGAAGAAGGGGAGGGAAGTCAAGGAAGAGAACTAACCCAGAAAGAGATAAAAAATATTTCAAAGAATACCTGTTCCATGAGATGCAAAGCATTGAGGGCAAGCAAGTCAGGACGAGATTGGGGAGTTGCAGGCCCCTGCACAGATTCTCTCATCCTCTCAAGGTTAGCCTGGATGGTCCAATGGGAGGCTTGCAGGGATCTCAGACCACGGGAGAAGTCTGCCCAACTCTCTGCAAAAACAGGATAAGTCTGTGGCGTGAACTTGCGCCGGATGGGGAGATTGACAGTCGTGGGGGCAGTAGCGGGATGTCGTTCTTCTGGCTCCCGCTACTCCTCCTGAGTCTGCTGTGCCTCAGTCTCTTCCCTCACTTATGGGGAAGCTTCAGCATCCCTCTGCTCTCCAGTCTCATCCTCCTCCGGGTGGGAGACTTTCGTCTCTGTCTGCACTTCAACCTCCCTCTCTGCCGTAGGGGAGGACTCTGGTTCTTTCTGCCTCATCCCTTCTTCCTCCATTACTCGGGGACTGGTTGCGGCGTGTGGTGAGGAACCGGGCTCCTCAGTCTGGGGCTGCGTTATGGGTTTCCTGAGCGCAGACTGGTCCCTAAGCTCTTCTTCCTCACAATCAAGTCTATCCGGGTGGGATAACTCCAAGACCCCGGATGTAGCAGCAGGAGTGGTATTCTGGGTGCCGGAAGAAGTGGACAGGGGGCTAGGCGAAACAGAAGTGCCGTCGTCCTTGTTCTTTTTGGGAAGGAAATCATCACCGGAGACACCTTCTCGTGGCCGTTTTTGGGACGGAGTGGGCCTCCTGAGCCCAGGGATGGCGGAGAGAGGAACAACGTCCAGGGCAGCAGCCGGATTGCGCACAACCAAGGTAGTGGAACCGCCTTGGGATCGACTTCCAGAAGGGCTAGCAGCCGGGATAGACCCCGCAGCAGAAGGAACCTTCGATCTCTCGGGAGAGGGTACCTCTTCAAAGGGAATCGGGTCAGGACCCAGGGGATAGTAAAAACCTGCCTTCTTGTACAGTTGGGCATCTTGGAGAGAGTGGTGGGAAATTAAACCCTCCTTCTCTTTCAAGGCATTATACACTCCCTCCGCCAAGTCTGCTGTGGCGAATTTCGTCCGGGAGATGGAACGGCGGAGGGCGACACCCAGTAGATCGATGGGGCTGTGAGCCGGAAACTCAATGGCGAAATATTTCAATGACCATTTGTCGATCTTGAGCTCAACCTTCTCAAAAATGGGAAAGTGGTTATGGGGGTATAGGCTGTAGAAAGGGAACCCCCCAATACTGAAGAGCATAAGGAATTCCTCCAGATTTGGGGCTCTGTCCAGGGCACAACACCTCAAGATGAAGGATGCAACATACTTGTGTGCATTGGCGGTCAGTTGACCCGGAGCAAATCCGAAGTGGAGGCAGAGATCGCGAAGCATACCGTGGAGGGGCAATCTAAATCCGTTCTCCACGGAGTGGTACTGCATGACCATATATTTCTGGGGATTTGGATTGTAGGATAAGCTAATCCCCCCAACGGCATCGGGATGGTGGACCCGGAAGCCCTTGCCCAGGAGCACGGCCATCTCTCGAAGTTCGTTCTCCTTGATAATGGAGGGCCCATGGGTCCAGGTTTCAGGATTCGTAGGGGCCATTCCGGGAAAGGAGACGAGGATTTTGGGGAAATTGCAGTCGGAATTCGGGTCGGGTTAAGATTCAGTGGCGAGAGAAAGAAGATGAGTCCAGAAGAGGGTTTTTATCCGTTGAAAGGGTGGACCCGAGGTACTCGAGTGCGACGTTTCTAATCCGACACGAAGATCGAAGGCGGCTCATCATTAGTTTTCTAGCGACGCGTCGCCAGAAAACTAGGGGGCTTGTGATGGATATCGGGTCTGGTAGGCCCGACTCCAGGCCCAAATGAAGGCCCGTAATAGCCCAAAAGGAATAAGATCAGATGGGGATGACGGGCCAAGCCCGTTATCTCGCATCTGGCAAGCGAAGGAAAACAGCCCAAACATGGGATAGGTTAAGTTGATCCAGTCCAAGGGAGGAATGGGACACGTGGCCCACATCGTCAAGTTGTGAGCGAAATGGGAAGAGAACGAGACCGGAAAGAGGGGGAATCACGACCCCATGATCTCCATAATCCATCTCCATTTTGTATAATTTTAATTAGAATATTAGAAGTACTATAAAAGGGGAGGACCGCGCCGTTGTAAAGCAAGCCTCAACAAAACAGTTCAATACTCAATCAAAGAATATTATCGAGTGATTATATCTTCCTAACTCATATTTCGTTCTTGGTCCGCCATATGATCGGGTTAATCCCATCACATATCAAATGTGGACAGATATATTTTTTAGTGTGAATGTTTTGACTAAAGTGCAATAAAATAAAAACATATATTTGGTATTGTGTTATTTGCAAATACTCCGTTGTCTCATATCTTTCTTCATATTTGATTGTTTACGGTCTTAATTGTAATACTATGACCATTAATATCTCTATTTATATATATATTAATATAGATTATATATAAAAATATGACATTTCAAACCTACATTTCAAAATAATCTATTAATATTAAATTTAAATCACATTTCAATGTATTTTTTCTGTAATTTGTGGATATAATTTAAAATATTGATCACAAGAAACAAAACGTGAAAAGGAAAATATGTGATGGAGGGAGTATTTGTGTGTGGAATGCAAGTTCTTGTATGCATGCAATGAAAATAATGCAGTTCTTAAATGTAAATACATATGTTTTTTAATATGCATAATTTAATAATACTAAAAATTTAATATAAAAAAGAAATATATGAAATATGTGTTGTGTTATTCATAAGAACATCTCCAACAATTGTCTTTAATTTGTATTCACTCCCAATATGCACAAATCACACTTGCTATTTAAAAAACTAGTAGAAGTTAATTACAACATTTTATATTTTACACATAAATGTGAGCATAGTATGGTTGGAAAAGTTGTTAAAAAAATAGGTAGGTAAAATTTTATTCCATCAATCCCAAAAAAATTGTCTCAATTTGATTTTTTGGATCAAATTATGGTACTTTTGACCGTGAATTATAGAAAAAGTAAATTATGTAGGTATAATATAAATTTAATAAAATTAGATTTATTTTAAAATATAGTATTTTAATATTCCAATTAATTAAATTAAAAAACAGAGTGTATATTCTAGTGATATGATATTTGCACTCCAGTGTCTCCACATATTGCTATATATGCCTATATATACACTCAAAATTTGTTGTTTTTAGGTTACAATTGACTTCATTACGTATAATTCACAACAGTTAATTAAAGAGTTAACCATTAATTGCAATTTACCTTTTTTCCTAATTGTTCTAATATGAGTACAAACTTTTGAATATTCGGTTATGCATTTCTAGAACGTTAGTATGAAATAAATGTCTTGTTGCGCTAAAATTGAGTTATTTTTAAGAACTATTTTTGAAATAACTTTTTTTTTGTAGAGATGAATTAAACATAAAATATTATAGGAACCAAAAACATAAATCATTAAATTTTTTATGGACTAAAAATATATTTAAACTTTAAAATAATTGTCATCTCAAAATAATACTTGCACGTAAAATATTCAAAGTCCGTTTCCTAATTGACTAATGAAGTTTTGACCATTTAAATAGGGAAGAGAGTCCAATAGTGAATAGAACACGACCGTTTATTGGTAGTTCAACTTACTAGTCAAAACTTGGAAGAGCATTCACTTCGTCTTAAAATATTTTTTTCGTGTTAACCTGACATGTTTATTTAGGAATACGAGAAAAAGATTCAAACTTCTAAAAATATCGTACTTCAGACTTGTAAAATTCTTTTGAGTTATATACATATATAGTCTCTCTTGTATTTGATAAGTGGGTGAATAGTCCTCAAACTTTTAAAAGTTGTCAAATACTCTGTGTGATCAAACAATCATAGCATGATTAGTCCTTATACTAGAAAATCCGTAAAATATGCACAATACGCGCGTATTATGCAAAAACGTCAATCATGTAATAGTTGACCACAGAGACTACTTTGCAATTTTTAAAAGTATATAGATTATTTACATACTTATGAAAAACCACAAAGACTATTTGTACATTTAACTCAATTCTTTTTATTATCAAAAAAACAATAGAAATATAGAAACAAATGAAACGAGAAAAAACTTGATAGAGTAATGTGAATAAATGAGTTTTTTTTTATGAATAAGAAAAATTTTAGGAACGGATGAAAAAAAGTAAAAAAAATTAGAGACAAATAGAGTATACAAGTAAAAAAATTAAAGTTATAGAGCGTGTTGAAAAGTTATAATACCGTGTACACTATATTACTGCAATAAACATTATATAAAAATGATTAGTAAAAATAAGTTAAGCAATGGTGAATGTTAATGAGTATTTGTTCAATTTTTATTTTTTGGTAAAAAATGATAAATTTTGATTCCAAATTCAATAAAAATTGTATTAGATATTGATAAACAATAGTTCTATTAGATTTATTATATAAAATATTTTCAAAATATTATATTATTTAAGTAATATATAATATATATTTTATTTAATTATAGATCAAAGATTGAAAATGAATGATTAAAAAATCAACACTAAATATATACTCTATAACATACTCCATCCGTCCCAAAAGGTATATTCTGTTTCATTTTTTGCGCATCCTATAAAACATTTCTACCGACATCTAAAATGTCTAAAATTTACAACATTTCTTCTTTATTGTGGGTAGAAGCTATTTTAAAAGTTTTTTTTACATTCATGGTCGGATAGAAGTGTTTTATGAGATGCGCAAAAAATGAAACAGGAAAGACTTTTTATAACGGAGGGAGTAGATGGTTATGAAAAGAAATTAATTACTTTAAACGTGTACTCTGTAATCAATCGTGGTAATGCAATAAAGTATTGACCATTTATAAATTTGTGCATGGCAAGGGTGATGCAAATACCAAATATGAACATTAACACTATTTAGTTTTAAAAAAATTTGAAAATGAAAAGAAAATAAGTTAGAACTTAGAACAACAAAGGATTATAAATTACTCGGTATATTTATTGATTTTATTCTCAATTTCTCATAGTCACATACTCACATCCAACAATGGGATTCAAATAACAAAAGAATTATCACTCTATATACAATCAATAAATAAAATTCAACCTCTAAATATTTGTGAATTAAAATGAAAATACCTATTCAAAAAAATTAAAAAAAAAATACTTAACCATGGTTAGGTTAAGTTAGTACCATCAACTCTGCCAAGCCATCCGGTAACCCGCCGGAGACCGAACGCCGAACCATCTCTGGGCCAACGATTTCAACCCGTTGTCATAAACTTCGCAAAACCTCATCGGCCAATCCGCCGGCTCGACCGCCCGGTACCCCAGACCGGGAGCCCGGTCGTTGGAGTTCGGGTTCTCCCGCCTCGTCCAGTCAATGACATACGCCGAGACCCGCCGCCGGAACTTCGCCCTGAACTCCGGCCAAGCCTGGTACTTGTAATGGTTCACGACGACGTCGTTCACCTTCACCTTCTCCGTTCTGTACCCCGGCTTCATCGTGAAATGATGGATCACGTTCAACAGAGAGTGATCCACCGCGTCGAGAAGCACCGCCGATTTGTGGCGGTTGTCTCGCCTTTTCCGGCAATTGTACCCCTGCGTCACCCCCTCCGACGGGTGCGCCTTCCTTCCCGACGGCCCGAACTCGAAACAAGCCATGCTCAGTTGTGCCACCTCACTGTTTTCCGGCAACAGAGAAAGTAAATTCGCATTCTGGAGATGCGAAATTTCATTATTCCAGGATGGGGAATAAAGAAATTCGTCTACGTCCGTGTATAGCATCCAGGAACAAGAACTGTTGGCGAAGACGGCGCTGTGGGAGAAGCCGGACTCTTGGGTTTTCGGCCACGGCCAGAAATAAGTGGTGACGTCGAATCCTTGTCGTACGAGGTTTCGGACGGTTTCTTGGAGTTCATCCTCGCTGTTGTTGTCGTAAAGAACGAATTTTTCGACTCTGATTCTTGAATGGTAGAGAACCCACTCTTTCAGATTCTTCGCCACGTTGAAAACCATGGTGGAGGCGCAGAGGGCGTGTTTCCGGCCGCCGGGGGCGGCGAGGTGGCGCGGCGGACTGTAGAACGCCACGGAGGGGACGATTGCCGGATTGGGTCTGAGGATTTCCAAGGAGACGATGATGCTCTGTTTTTCTCCGGCGGGAAGGGATTCCGGGCGCTTGCAGCGGAAGACTTCTTGAACAGAGCTGGTGACCTCTGTTTTCACGGCGACGGTCGGATCGTCGCCGGTGAAGAAGATGCACCGGAACTCAGACGGATCCCGGTTGACCCCTTGCCGGTTATTGACGCCCTTGACGAACAAAACGACGTCGTCCTCCGTCGTGAGAGAGTCGTAGACCAGATAGTTCCACCGGAGAAGCGGCGGCTGCGAATTAGTCGCATCTGAGGTTAAATTCACCAGGAACGAAGACCGGGTCAAAACTGGCTGCTTAATATGCTTCCACCGGCGAAGCTTTTCCGGCAAATTGCACACCAACAAGGACCGATCAGGGGACGGGAACACCCCGGCGAAAGCCGCCGGAGACGTGGCCCCGTTCTCGAAGAGACACGCGTAGGGATCGTCTTCCTGCACCGCCAGAGGAGAATATTCCGGCGAGACAATCACAAACACCTGCCAGTCCGGCACCAAAACGGAGACCGCCGGGACGGGAGACAGGATCACGATCGGGCCCGCGCGAGGAGGATCTCCGCCGGGATCTTCCTTGATGATCCTACTAGCCCGGAACTCCGCCGTCCGCGGCGGAGCGACGCCGAAGACGGGAGCGGAGGCGTCGTAGATGCAACGGTGGTAGAGGAAGAGGAAAAAGAGGAGGATCGAAACGACGACGTATGCAGACTTGTCTCTACCTTTTCTGGCCATCGAAAGAGGTTTAAGGAAAGAATCGAAACTGAAATTTGTTACTTGCGGAAGACGATGGAATACTATGCGTATATATATATGGCGGAACGGAATGTGGGCCGGGCCGGGTCGGCCATTTGGTACTCCGATCTTTATTTCCTGATCCGAGTAAAATGGTGATTTAGGTACGGTTCTGTTAATTTCTTTTTGAATAGGGTATTAGCTTAATTAATTACCGAGTAATTAAAATACCTTTCCTTCTAAATTGGAATTTTTTTTGGCAATTAAAAAATATCATTAACCTAATATATTTATCCCACTTTTGTTAGGATTAGCATAACTTACATAATAAGTTATATAAGCATAATTCCTAATAGACTTGATTTTAGATAGGATCGTGAACGAATGGAATGGAATGTTGAATTATTTGAATTTGTGAGTTTTTTTTATATATTCAAATACAAATTACAATCAGGATGTGAAACACAATTTAAATTAGATTCATACTAATATTTAGTTCATATTTAAATAGTTTACAATCTAGAACGAATATTCAATTATTTTTAAGTACTGCAAGTTCATTAATATTTTTTAGACATGTATGAAATGTAAACTATGATTCAAAATCTATCTTAGTGTATCTTAGTTTATCATTTAAACGTTATTCCGTAGTTCCCTTATCTTATAGTAAGGTAAAATATATCTTCAATTCAAAACGCTAACAATAAAAAAAATATTATTCTCAAACATACCCTAAATCACATTTCATGTTTGAATTTGTATTTTGCACTTAAACTCCTATAATTCAATAATTGTCATATTGAGTCTAAACTATTTGTTTGGTTTACAATCTTGTATAGATGAAGTTTTTTTGAACTTCACGTTTGTCCTCATTTATACATTTTATTTTTTGAGGTGTCCCAAAATGAAATTTCACTTTTCTATTTTTTTCAATTCGTTTTTAGGAAAGAAATATATGAGTTAGAACGTTTAATTTCTTTGATTGCAAGCTAAGCCCAAATTTTGACAACATTTTTATTTTTAGCTATTTTGGTTAAAGATGTGTGATGTCAAACTATAACTCCATAAGCTTCATTTTGGGATGGAAAAACAGGTATTTAACTCATTCAAGCATGGTCTGGAAAACACTTTGGGTCCGTTTGGTATACGGAATTGATGGAATTGGATTTAAATTGGAATTGAAATTCTATGGGATTCAATTCCATAGAATTGAATTCACCAATTTCAATTCATTTTTTGCACTATCAATTCCAAATCCACATAATATTTGTGCTACCAAACACAAGAATTAAAATTGAAATCCTCAATTCAAATTCCATAATTTGAATTCCATTTATCAAACGGGGCCTTTATGAATTAGCATTTTGAATAATTTTTAACGATAAAAAATAATTATAAAAATATTAAAGCAAATGTTAAGGCTAACGCTCTTTCCAAACGGGTACTTGGCCTTTTTACCTAGTTGTGTACCATTTTTAAAAAATATTTTAGCTTCGATTCAATTAAAGACTAACCCAAAGTATCACATTATTTTTTATATGGAGTTTTGAATAAATACATCGATAAAAAGTATAATGGAAAAAATCTTCAATATTTTTGTAGAGTTAAAATTGGGTATATTTTGAAAAGAGATCCTTATTATTATTTTTGTGTTTAGTTTAAGCATTGAAATTACTTAGCCTAACCCATCCGAAATTCCCCTGAGCCAATCCCCAAAAAATCAAATTCTTTTAAAACTACTTTCTATAAATTTAGAAAATATTTCAAAGAATAATATATTAAGTTAAATATTTATTATGAAGGAGTAATGTGTTTGTTTAAAGTAGGAGTCATGCAATGTGTTAATAAGTGAGAAAATAGGTTACATACTCCTCCCTCCGTCCCACTGTCTTTGTCCACTTACCTTTTGGCACACCATCCAATGCACTTTTTTAATCCATTTTATCTTGTAATTTGTATATTAAAAAATTATAAAAATTATATATTAATAATCTATATGTTAATACGAATCAAACAAGATCACACATGACTATTTTTAGGCTTACACATTGAAAGAATTTGATGAGTCAAAGTGCTTAGATGAACAGTTCCAAAAGTCAAAAGTGGACAAAGACAGTGGGACGGAGGTAGTACATAGTACTATAAAGGTAGAGTTCTTTATTGTTTTTTTTTTCAACCAATGTCATTTTTGTAAGGAAGTGTTAAATGTATTACCAAAAAAATAATGTATTGTTTGCCAACTAGTAAAAAAAGTACTAAATTAGGTGTATGAAACTATGAAAGTGTGTTGCTCAAATGACTGCATCTATCAAATACTCCCTCCGGAGTATTCGTTCAGTTTTGACTTTTAGAACTGTTCATTTTAGCACTTTGACTCATCAAATTCTCTCAATGTGTAAGCCTAATTATAATCATGTGTGATCTTGTTTGATTTGTCTTAACATATAGATTATTAATATATAATTTCTATAATTTTTTAATATACAAATTATAAGATAAAATGGATTAAAGAAGTGTACGGAATGGTGTGTAAAAATGAAAATAGACAAATACTCTGGGACAGAGGTAGTAAATAGATAAAATTGTTCAAAAAAATTATTGTATTTTTAGTATGTATGCCCAAAGTAATTTTATTTTTTAACGTTGTACAAAATAAAATCTAATTTTTTTTATTTGATAGAATGAGCAAATATTATTCCAATAAAGATAAAACTCTTTGAAAAAACAAACATGTCGATAATGTTAAACAAAAATATTTGGGGTATTATTGTATCGGTGTACTTATAGACAGACTTTTCATACAAGGTGGGTTACGTACTAACGCAGTGACATAGTGGTCTAGGGAGTGACATTTTCTACCCGACCTATTAGATTATCTAATCACCCGATCTAATTTAGGGTCTGTTTGAGAATAGCGTTAGAGATTAGCATTAACGTTTTGGATAAAATTTTAACGGTGCAGATTACTTTGAAAACGCTAACGCTAAACACTGCCCGTAGATAACTTTTTCAAAACGCTAACGCTAATAGCTAACGTTATTCTCAAACAGGCCCTTAATTGATGAAAACCTCAAAAGAAAAGAATGACAGATAAATTAGGGTCGGAGGCGAGTAAAAAGAATTTTCACTGTCGCCTAAACTCATTCATATTTATTTTTTAAAAAAATTCACATATTTACTTTATTGAGTACTTGTGCATCTTCAATTGTTTAATCATTAATGTCCCAATTGATAACGAGCTTCGTGTGTAAATTGAAAACTTATTTCTTTGCATAATTCCATCATAAATATCATTTTTTAATCTCTTATTTTCTTAAGATGTTTCTTGAGTTATGTGTTTCATAAGTTCTCATTTTCAAAAAGTTAAGGAATATATGTAACGAACAATGTTAACAATTGATGGATAGATGAGGTTTGTAGAATCTTAAAAATTTTAGATTATATATGAGGCGGTGTAAAACACAAAGCGAAAACTAGTTCCGATATATTATTAAGAAACGATGAACTCCAATACAAAGATTATCTAAGGACCCTATTCGGTTCGACTCTCTTTTTACGATCTGGGAAAGAACCGTAGAAAACCCAGAAAGTAGCTTATAATTCCGCCCGTCACCTAAACAAAATTGCAGGACAAAAATACCCTCAATGTAATAATCTTCTTTCCATGCCACTTGAAGCAGTTGAATTGGATTGCTTATATGTGTCTCTCCTGTTATCATCATCCACTGCAAAGTGTTTGCTTCCATACTTCATATCAGCCCTCAAAACAATTACAATAAGCTAATATAAGCACAATTATAAGCCAATTACAATAAGCTCAAAAGCAAAGGATGTAAATATGTAATGGCTAAAATGCAAATCAACCAAAACAGAAAACAATTTTCAATTTTATCATCGCCAAGAAGGACGAAATGCATTTTACACCCACACTTGAGACTTTACGCCCATAAAACCTTACAAGGAACGAGAGCTAAACGGTGGGTTCTTTTGGGTTCTGAAAATGCTCTAAGGCTGCTGCAAAAAAAGTTTCCTAACGGAATCTTATGGGGTAAAATGGCTCAACAGCAGCGGTAGCGAGGTCAATCGAAAGCCTAAAAATATAAAAATCACACAATTTTCTAAAATAAACGGGCTCCTAAAATTGGTTTCTTTTTTTTCAGATTTTAATTGATCAAGCAATGAAGATTAAGCAGCATCTAGATGGTATGTGGAAGGCCAGTTCTAGAAAACAAAATCCTAAGGTATTCCTACAAGGATTTCAAACTTTTTTAAGGTCGGTTTACCAAGAAAAAAGGGCATTAAGACTCAACGTGAGTTTATAAAAGACACATTTGACCATCTTTCTGAATAAATCTCCAAGAAAAAACATGAGGTTTTCGGGTCAATTTTGAAAACAATGCTCTAAATAAGAAGATATATGCAAATCAACCTTATTAACCACAAAACTCCTACTTAACCCACTAGTTCACATTCATAACCAATGTTTACACACAGTCACATACATGGGATAATTAGTTTTAATTACAAGATTCAACGCTGGCTGCAAGATAACAAAAATTTCGTTAACGCTTAGTATTGGCTCAACTTGACGTCCGCGTCGCAAAGATTTCCAACAACCACATTCCAACAGTTAGATTAACAGAAGTTTGCTCGAAACACATTCAACCAATCTAACTAGCTAATGCAGACTTGTAAAGTCACTTAGAGCGCTCCTCGTTTAAGAAAGTCTCTAGCCTCAGATATAGTAAGATGACCATCGTCAAGCCCTTAAATAATATTTCATGTTACCCGGATTTGGTTTGTGTATATTTGCGCGTATTTGTTTTGTATCTGCTTTTGGAGTAAGGAATCTCATCTCATCACGCTTTTGCGCTTAAGCTTTTTGACCCGCCTCGATACTGCTCTTTTGAGGTCTCACCAAGGGATAGCTAAATGGTTCCAATGTTTACAAAGCTAGGGTGTCTCTTTTTGGGATCTCAAGGAAAAGGTTGTGTTCTTACCAGAGGCAGAGGAACAGTAGCAAATGAATCTTTATTTGAACTGTGGATTGGCCACATTACTAAACAAGGGAGAAACAATCTTAACTAAGGAGCACCCTGTTTGATTTTACACTTAAAAATTAGACAGCTAGAATGATTGCACAGCTGAACAAAACTCTAAAAATTTAAAAATTGGCCTGTTTTTGTTAAAAACCCAAGCTAAATTTTCGAAATTTCGGGCCAAGAAAAATAATTAACGAACTGATGTAGATCTTGCAGACATATTTGAATATTGCAGATAAAAGCAACTATCATGATTCACACACACACACACACACACACAAACTGCCTAAGGTGCAGAGATTAATGCCAAGTAAACTTCAACTAATATGCAAAGAATAATTTGAATAAGCAATGCAAAAATGCTCAAGGGAAAGGGGGCTTTAGAAACACACAATCATCACACAAGCAGATTTGGGAGAAATGCATTAAGAGGAAAAGGGACTTCCCTGATACATCCAAATAAGCTCATTCTTTCCTGAAGATGGTATGGCATTCAATGAAGCAGAAGATGATTCTTGATAGGCTGCAAAACAGTTGGCACATTCCATTATGGGATTGAAATAACAAGAGAATAATAGTGTTTAGGCATTTGTAAATATGGAAACAAGTCATATGTATGTATATATTTATGTCAAGAATCTGCATTTGAAGTGCAAAAATAAACTAATATCAAAAACAAATTTAACAAATACCCAAATCCATGTTCAGTTTATATAGGCAAAAAGAAGCAAATATGGCTTTTAAGCAAGATATCCATATTGAAGAAGAAAAAAGGATTGGTTACCTTTGGCAAGAGAAAACCCAAGATGAAGCTGAGGCAACAGAGAGCAGATGCAGGGAACATGAAGGAACATCAACTCTGCCAAGCCAGCCTGAAACCGTCGGGAGACTGAATGCCGAACCATCTCCGGGCCAGCGATTTCAACCCGTTGTCGTAAACTTCGCAAAACATCTTGGGCCAATCCGGGGGCTCGACTGCCCGGTACCCAAGACCGGGAGCCCGGTCATTCGAGTTCGGGTTCACCCGCTTGGTCCAGTCCATGACGTAAGCCGAGACCCGCCGCCTGAACTTTGCCCTGAACTCAGGCCAGGCCTGGTACTTGTAGTGGTTGATGACTATATTACCCTGCCTCTCTGTTCTGTACCCGGGCATCATGATGAAGTGGTGGATGACGTCCGCGTCCAGAAGCACCGCGGATTTGTGCCGGTTTTCCCGCCGGAGACGACAGTTGTAGCCTTGGGTCACCCCCTCCGGCGGGTGCGTCTTCTTCCCGGACGGTCCGAACTCAAAGCAAGGGAAGCTCAGCTGCGCCACGTCAGCATCTACAGGAAACATAGACTGTAAGGGCCGCGAAATTTCATGGTCGGCCCAGGATTCGGAGTAAAAGAACTCGTCCACGTCGGCATATAGCATCCAGGAACAAGAACTGTTGGCGAAGACGGCGCTGTGGGAGAAGCCGGACTCTTGGGTTTTCGGCCACGGCCAGAAATAGGTGCTGATGTCGAATCCCTGACCTGCGAGGCTTCCCACGATTTCTTGGAGTTCATCCTCGCTGTTGTTGTCGTAAAGAACGAATTTTTCTACTCCGATTCTTGAATGGTAGAGAACCCACTCTTTCAGATTCTTTGCGACGTTGAAAACCATGGTGGAGGCGCAGAGAGTGTGTTTCCGGCCGCCAGGGGCGGAGAGGTGGCGTGGCGGGCTGTAGAACGCCACTGAGGGGACGATTGCTGGAGTGGGTCTGAGGATTTCCAGGGAGACGATGATGCTCTGTTTTTCTCCGGCAGCAAGGGATTCAGGGCGCTTGCAGCGGAAGACTTCTTGTACGGCGCTGGTGACCTCTGTTCTGACGGCGGCTGTCGGATCTTTGGCGGTGAAGAACATGCACCGGAACTCAGACGGATCCCGGTTGGTCCCTTGCCGGTTGTTGACGCCCTTGACGAACAAAACGACGTCGTCCTCCGTCGTGAGAGAGTCGTAGACGAGGTTGTTCCACCGGAGAAGCGGCGGCTGCGAATCAGTGGCATCTGACGTTAAATTGACCAGGGACGACGACCGGGTCAAAACTGGCTGCTTAATCTTCTTCCACCGGAGAAAACGTTCGGGCAAATCGCACACCAGCAGAGCCCGACCAGACGACGGCAAAACACCGGTGAAAACGGCCGGCGACGTGGCTCCGTTCTCGAACAGACACACGTAAGGATCCTCCTCCTCCACAACCAGAGGAGAAGATTCCGCCAACACAAAGACCTGCCATTCCGGCACCAAAACAGAGACCGCCGGTAGCGACGACGCGGCGGCGGCGGCAGAAGGGATCACGAGCGTGCCCGCGCGAGGAGGATCTCCGGCCACGTATTCTTTGATGATATTACTGGCCCTGAACCCCGCCCTTCGCGACGGAGCGACGCCGAAGACGGGAGCGGAGGCGTCGTGGAAGTAACGCTGGTAGAGCACGAGGAAAGATAGGAGGACCCAAAGGGCGACGTATGCGGACTTCACTCCGGTACCTTTTCCGGCCATCGGAATAGGTTTAAGGAAGGAATCAAGAATTCAAGACAGAGATGTGATTGTTACTTGGGGAAGACGATTGAATAGTGGTTGGGGATTTTAGGTTTTGTATTGTTCTGTTTAAGTGTTTAGTACTCCTTAAACCTTAACTAAAATTTTAGTTGAACTGAATATGGGCTGGGCCTGTTTTCTTGATCCGCTTAATGCGAGAGTGTATATGGTACATCCGGATGTACCTAGAAATAGATACATCCGGGTAGTACTCATTCTGAAATAAAATAGTACACATTCTCTTATCAACATATATTGGTTTTGAAATAGTGTGGTGCTCATTCTGAAATAACAAAATACTCATTCTGAAATAATATATTACTCATTTTCACACATTTATTTAATACAATCATAATATTCAGCTACGTATAAAGTAATGTTCATTCTAAAACAAATTAGTACTCATTCTCAAATAAGGTAGTCTCATTGTGAAGTAAAATAATTGTTCATTCCACTATCCGCTGATCTTTACAATTAGTTCTATCCCTAGAGTTTGTACTAATTCCACATACCTTAATCGCCATTTCCGCCTGCTTCCTCTCCCCTAATGAGAACGCATATGGATCGACCCGGCAATTAGAAACTAGCATCCCTTTAGCGTCGGCCTTTGTGTCTTCTCCAACGAGCACGAATAGAGGCGTGACTAAGGTGGGTGGCCGATTCTTCCAACGACATCAATTTTCCGTTCCATCTCTTCTTCTCCAAATCGGGTCTTGTCGCGCTCCTTAGGGATTTAAGCCAGCCGTACGGTTCTAACCGTACAGTCGGATGTACGATATAATTTGCGGCTTAATGCGGGATTAGCTTTCTTCCTTCTTTCTTCACTTGAGTTTAGGGTTGTAAACGAACCGAATCGAATCGAATATTCATGAAAAATATTCATATTCGTTAAGATGGAGTGATATTCATATTCGAATTCGAATTCAGTTCGAATATTTTTTAAGATTCGTATTCGGTTTGTTTAATATATTAAACATATTCGGTTCGTTTAAGTATTCGATTCGTTTAAAAATATTCAGTTCATTTAGATTTTAAAATATTTTATAACCACTTGATATATATATATATATATATATATATATATATATATATATATATATATATATATATATCAAGTGGTTATAAAATATTTTAAAATCTAAATGAACTGAATATTTTTAAACGAATTTTCAAAATTCTGGAGGAAAAATAAACCACATATACCGGGAAGCAAATTCGGCGGCACACAATCTAGCAAAATTTTCTTTAAACAGTAATTTTAGTGCTTTTTACTCTCATTTCGAGCAACTCCCTAAAAAGGTCAAAGGAGCTCTTCTCTGTGATGTAACCTCTACTTCCGCATCAAATAAATGAATAAAGTTTCTCCATATATATATATATATATATATATATATATATATATATATATAGATTTTGGTTCTGGTGAGAATGCGATCTTAGGAGAGAAATGAGAATGAATCTGGTGCTTTAGATTGTGTGATCTAAGGGTCAGGATTGCATCAAAATTAGGTGCAACAAAATGGTTTGAAAATGCATCACATCGAAATGCATCATAATCCTTTGAAAATGCACTATCTCAAAATCTGAGCGCAAGATGCAATCTGAGCCGCACGATGCATCAGATCCAACAGCTAGATTTCATTCTCATTTCTCTCCACAAGGTGCATTCTCACAGGAACCAGCCCATATATATATATATATATATATATATATATATATATATATATATATAAAATTTGTATAACTAGATTTATATTCCGAATATATTTGTCAAACTCACGAATCGAATACCCTTGATTCATATTCGTATTCGATAAGGATTCGAATATTTATTCAAATTCGTATTCGTATTCGGATTTAAAAATTTCAAATACGAATCACCTTAAACGAATACGAAACACGAATCGAACAAAAAATATTCGATTCATTTACAACCTTACTTGAGTTGAGTTGCAAGAAGTCAACTTTTCAAGATTATCTTGGATTAATCCCACTCCAAGTCGGATTTGGTCTTTAATATATAAAATTCTTAACTTCTTGTTTTTCAAAAAATAAAAATATCGTAAAAAAATAATAAAATTTATTTTTGATTATTTAATTTCTTATTTTTCATATACCTTATGAAGTTATAATTATTATGCTACGAAAAAATAAATGTTACGGAGTAATATGTATGCTTTATACATATGAGATTTTCTTTTGTTATTAAATTCTAAGAAAATTATGTAATGTGTTATGCTTTATATTGATAGGATAAACATATTTATATAAACATTAAATTTTAAAGTACTCGGTATAAATATTCATGTATAAGAATTATATTTCAAATGTATTAAATCGTTAGTCCTAATTCGATCTCGATCTAGTCTTTTAGAAACACTACCCGATCGAGACAGATCTAATCTTTCATAAAAAATCAAAGACCAAATGAGACTACCGATCCAAGACTGGACGAGTCTCAAGGACCATTTATCTCCCATCTTTTCTGGTCTCAGGCCTTGTTTGAAAAGAGCGTTTTTAATTAGCATTAACATTTTGGATAAAATATTAATATTCAAAAAACGTTAACACTAAATATCACCGTCAGATAATATTTTAAAATATTAATGTTAATCTCTACGACTGATGTCAAATGGAGACTCAATCTCTATATATCGTGATCAATAAGACTAGTCATCTCTTTCTTGTGAATTGAATTCTTTTTGGCAATTACATATGGAGATCATTGACTAGTGTACGTCTCATCCATTTTCTTTGTTTTGATTTTTTTACAGTGGCTAATGCAATATTTTGATAGCAAAACTATAAGATTTTTATAATCTCAAATAAATGTTATCAAATAAATGTCAAGGAAAAAGTCACATGAACACTCTAAGAAATTTGTGATTTTATGTTATTATTAAAAAAATTGAATAACAAATACCACTGTTCTGTGAAATTATTTGATTTTATACCAATATCTCATGTTGTCAACTAAGTTGAATATGCAACATTTTAAATAGTGATTAAACCATTATTATGCATAAGATAGTAAACAATAAAAAAATAAAAAAATATTTTGAATGTGTTATACCTAGACCCCACCCTATTGGTTTAAAATGAAAAAAAAACTAAAAATTGGTCAAACTAAAAAATCAAAATATGTATATTTTTATAACATAAATTTTAAATAATATTTCAGATGAATAATAAAATATTTTAAAGTTAATATTTTATGATCAAAAGTATGGATAGGTATTTAAGAGATAAATTCAACAATATATCTCACAAAATATTAACTTTAAAATTCTCTAATTTCTCATTTAGAAACACTATTCATAGTTTATTTGATAATAATATAAACACATTACAAAATTTAAACTTTCGCACATTTTATGTTAAATCGATGGGGGAGGATGGTTAATTATAATGCATTAAATGTAATTTTTTATTTTTATTAATTACAAACACATACTTAATCACTGTTCAGTCAATTATTTAGTTCAACTAAAATTTTATTTTTATTAATTACCTTTCAGTTCAACTAAAGTTTTGACAACTCGAAATATGGTACGGAGTATAAAATTGAGTGATTTTCTATAAGTAGTGGTGTACTTGTACCAATTATTCAATTTGGGAGTATAAATATAAAATCAAGAATAATAATAATAATTTGAGACTCCCGGTGTGGGGGGAAAGCTCATATATATTTAATGTTTTAGTTCTATTATGTTATGTAATAATAATAATAATAATGATGATGATGATGATGATGATGATGATGATGATGATGATGATGATGATGATGATGATGATGATGATGATGATGATGATGATGATGATAATAATAATAATAATAATAATAATAAGTAGAGGTGCCAAAGACCTTGTCGTCGATGAGCATCAAGGGACCTCTTTTAAATAAGAGGTCACGTGTTCGAACTCGATAAGAACAAGAACTCTACGTGCTTTAATAAAATGAGAAATGTATGAATATATATTACATTTTAATAAAATTATTAGTGTAAAAAAAAGTAGGAGTAATAATTATAATTATAATGTAATTATAATAGTAGTGACAATAGCCATATCAACAACAATTATAATCTAAAGAAATTCGAAGTTTTATCTATAGCTCTCCTTTTATCATCTCCCAATTTCAAATTTCAATCCAAAAAGAAAGAATAAAAATTAAAATTAAAAAAAGATACATAAGAATCTGTACAAGATTTCCCAAGTAACTACAGCTTCATGTTACACTACTCAGCTACCTTAGCATCATAATTATTAAGTCCCTAGTTTCTTCTGTATTATAGTTGTAAAGCCAAGTCTGGCTGCTTTGGGGAACCAATTTGGATACTACTAGAACTCGGCGACCCGGGGCCCGCTGGCTGAACTCGGACGTTAAGGTCGTACCCGAACATGCCGTTCATACCATTCCGGTTCGGATGGAACACGGGCTTCGGGCGGGCCCCACCGCGCTGCTCCGCCATCTCATTCAGACTGTTCAGTCTTCTGACCGCCTCGATCATGGCCTCGGAGGACGTGCCCGGGAAAGGCGGCGTTAGAGGTCTGTTTGGCAAATTCTGAGTCTCGGGTGAATATGGGTGTGGCTGAGCAGCAGCGGCGCCGCCTTCGCCCACCCACCCGGGACCAAACTCGACCCCGGGAGGGAGAACGTGCTGCAGTTTCTTTGAAGCTATATTCCAGGCGACGGGCCCCACATTCGCGGCAAATCTAGCAAGTCTTCTTGCATAAGCATGCTGTTCCAACTGAAGCCCTACCTGCATAGTATGATAGAGACCAATGAGCAAACTCCAACACTAGCATAAAAGTAGTATATAAATTGATATATAAGGCCCTGTTTCATTGCCATAAATCCTTACGAAACCGACCCTAAAATACAGTCTCAGCTATTTCATCCAACTAACCCTTACCAAACACGCCCTAATTGAAAAAAAAGGGTTGTCAACTTGTCATGCCAGGTTACGAAAACATCAAAATTCAATTAACATAAAGAAATGGAAGCAAGTATCAGACAGCAATTAGGTCCTGTGGGATAACACTCATTGCAGTAGTTCATTTAAAGGAAGAAAGCCTTGTTTGGTTAGGCACTCAACTTAACGGGAATAAGGGAATTCACACAGGAATCACATATCTCTGGATTTGAAATCGGAATTCTCAATTCTTGAATCACATGCCTCTACTATACCATGGGTTTTGTTCAATTCCCTGGAAATTAGGTGAATTCTTGCTATTCCAAACGTGTTTCAAATCTAAATCTCAGCCAATCAACATAACCAATCTGAACGAGCCTAATGGGTAGTCACTCGGGGGGGG
>OOIL02005264.1:724419-807651 GCA_900332095.2 Cuscuta campestris | reverse complement strand
AAAAAAGTCATTGCATTGAATCTTAATTGTTCCACAACAATAAAAGATGAAACAGTAAAACCAGTAAAAAATGTAGAAACCTGGGAACTCCTCATTCCAATCAGTAGACCGCTCTGCATAACTCTCGCCATTTCGTGGTCGATACGAAGACAAGTCATTAGACCGATACCTATAAACCGGCTGTCCCTTTCTCAAATTGTAAGAGTTAGATCCAGCAGGTTTATTATCATCCATAGTGGCAAGTGTGGCCCCAGATGAATGTTCAGGACCCACACGGTCAACGGGAGACGCCTCAGCACACTTTTTTGTGTTTTTAGTATTTGGGGGCCTACCCCTACGAACAACCTTAGGCTCGCCATCCTCACCCTGATGCCTCAAATTTTCGAAGTCTCTTTTTGCCAGTTCTTGAATAGACCGTGCCTGAAATAGTCAATTTTTTAAATGAAGTTACAGATAAACAAAGAAATTGGGCATCCAACAAATTAGATTTACCTGCCGGAAGTAAATAGTGTCTGGTGCATTATACTGCATCGCATTTGAACATATCAAGAGCACATCAGCCTGCATTAAATAATGTACTGCCGAATGAAGATTAATGTATGATGGAATGAGGGAGATCTATGCATAGAGGTGAAGCCAAGAGAGATTAGATGATATGGGATTCAACTAGCTAAAGAGCAATTTTTTCTTCACCATTTCTTTTAAAAGAGAAAGCTTTAAGGCATGAAGCATGCTAATTGGCCCACACCAGCTATTGGAATGGATACCATATTAAATTCAGTCTACATCATTCAAAAAGGATCCTAAAGAACTGATAATCACCTCACGGTTATATACTTGATTAAAACCAAATTAACAAGTGATGTAGGATAACAAACTTAAATTTTGAGTTATCATTTATAAATCCCCATTCCATAGTTTTGATACGCTAAAAACCTCTACATATCAAAAGATTATCAAAAAAATACCTCAAGATCTCAAATAAGTGTCCATCAAGAAAATACATTTTGTTCATAATAAGTGCTCATTTAGCAACCCAATATGAGAAAAAATTAGGATGTCTGAGTTGATCTCCCGTATTTATGTTTAACACTCGATTTGGCCCATCGAATAAACACTCTTACATAATTTGGTCCTTTTGGACTTGGTTTGATCCTTGACTATGCAATTTAGACTCAATTTAGTATGTTAAGGACTAATTTGGCTCGAAATTACATAGTTGAGGGCCAAATTAAGAAATAGTGTCTATATATGTATAAGGACTAAAATGGGTCCAAGTTTCATAGGCACGGAGCAAATTAAGTCCAGTAAAAAAGTTTTTGGGCAGATTGAGTAATAATAGTAGAACGGTCCAATTGGGTTTTAACTCCCCGTGTTTATGTTTTACACTTTTACTTTTGATTGTTGCTTTTAACACCTAGAAATTAATATGGGTACGATTAAACTTAAAAAGTGTAGTATTTCCTCAACAGAGTTATCCAAGAAGGGGAAAATAGAACTCATTTATCGAGAAGAAATGCCATGATATTGCAGAGGGCAAATCAAGCCCCCAGCTCATTCATTCTCTTGCTCTTATAAATGAAAATACACATGTGCCCAACAGCATACAATTCCAGCAACATTACCATGATGCTCTTGCTATGCAAACAACAGCCATTCTAGGATAAGATGCTAACATACTGAAAATGACAACTGGAGGATTCCCCAAAAATATGGGACTTCAATTTATGGTTTAGAAATATGTGAATGCGTATGACACTACATCTATACTCCCATGGACGAATGAAATAACACAAAAGTCATAATCAACCACATGCAAATTAACATAAAGTCATAAACCGTAAAACATGATCAAAGTTATGCATGTACTATCTGCCAAACACGATCATATAAATCAATACAGAAACACTCCTCAAGTCCTCACTAACCTCTAATTCCTCGAGGGTCGAATAAAGTCGCCCATCAAGCTTCTTTCTAACAGTCCCAAAATCCATGGGGTGCTCTATAATCTCATGATAATCAGGTAGCTGGACAGAAACCATTTCAACAATTGGGCTTAGCAAAACAAGAAACCAAATAAAAAGAAGAGTTTATTTAGCAGAAACGAACCTCGTTTGGATCCACAGGTTCAGAGAACACACCGTAAGTGTCCTTCCTGCATTAGTTATTAGAAAAAGGGGAACAAGCATAAGCAAACAGTGTGGTGGGATTCAAGGAATATACAGGTCACAGGGAGCTAAAGAAAAAAATGCACACTTTTGAAGTCTGTCAAGAATGAACACCAACAACTTTTTGTCTGGCAAAGGTTTTGTGGGGCCGGAGGCCAATGGTGATCCTGTCCACAAAATTAATGATCGCAATTACATTTAACAGAAAAAAAAGTATTTTTTTTATCAATAATAAAAAAAGATTCAACGAGTATAGATACAGCTATGTAAAATAGATGTATATAAAACCCATATTTCCAGCTAGTAAAAGATTAGATTATAACCATGTTGAGAGTCCATCGCTTTCAAAGTCTTTTCTGCCTGCAAAAAATGAACACAAATTTCCAGCAGCTTGAGCAATTATCGCCACAAACTTAAATACACTCAGTCCAATGTAGGAAAACAAAACACAAAAAGAGCAGCAACTAAATACAGGCTAAAGAATAATCAAAGAAAAGAAAAAATCTGGGAGTCCTCGAAACCAGATATTTATAAGGAGTTTTTATTAAAAAGACATTTATTTATGCACAAATTACTTTAGGCACAGGTACAATTTTCCAAAGTGGAATCCCATAAACTAGAAACTACCAGAATACATTTTTATAATTAATAAATACTCCGTATGAGAACCGTTTAGACCAAAAAAATACGGAGTAATTCTTTTTAAACGTTTGCATTTTTTTGAAAGCCATAGACGGAAATTGAAAATAAAAAGTGTATTTATATATAAAACATAAATTTGTGTCAGAGTCAAAACACATGCCCTTGCAAAATCAGATCGTGAAAGTCAAAGGGTTGCGCGCCAAAATTCAAGAAAAATGGGGATCACTTTGGGGTAGAGAAAAATCTGAGAATTTATTTCTAGAAGGAAAAAAAAGAGGAACTAAAAAAATAAGATCATCAATTTTTCTGAAAATAGAAATACATTGATTAATTTCCCAGATTTGAAGTTCAAGAGGAATTGTGGAATCAATTCTCCCCCATCGCAAAATAAAACAAAAAAAAATCAGTAAACCATCAAATCAGGGACCTGATCAGGGACAGCAAGTACAGATCTGCAGTCCCCGGCTTCGACCTTGAGATTCTTAGCGGGCTCCTCTCGGGTCGCGTCGTCCGGGTCGGGGTCCGAACCGGAATCCGAATTCAGGGGCGAATTCTCGAAATGCTGTGGCTGGTTGCTGGAGTGGGGCAAGCGGCCGACGAGCTTCACTTTCTTCTCCTTCCTTTCGTCCTCGTCCTCATCGGAGTCCGGCGGGGGAGATGAGGAACGCAAATTAGGGTTCCGGCGGGCCGATCGGCGGGTGGAAACGGGCTTCGGATCGTGCCTGTTCCGGAGATCCGAGAGAGAGGGCCGCCCTTTCTTCTTTTTCCTCTTCATTTTGTCTGCTCCGGCGGCGTCTACTGTTGCTGCGGCGGCTGCAGCTTCTGTGGTGGCTTTGCCCATTTTTCCTTCTTTCTTCTTCGGTTTAGACCCAAATTTTCTCTCTCTTCTGTCAAAAAATCTCTCCCCGCTCTCTCTCTCTCCACTTTAGCAGCTTTGCTTTCTTTTCTTTTCTTTTTTCCTTTTTTTTCCTTCTCTTTAAATATTTTTCAATTTAATTTGTTGGGCAGGGGAAAAAAGCGGAGAAAATACTTTTTTGTTTTTTATTGTTACCCACAAAAAAACTCATGCTTCAACCAAGAAGAGTCCCCCCGGCTTCTTAAAAAAAACATTTTAGAAATTATCAAAATATGAAGAATATGTAGTTAACTTTCCAAATTTGTAAATGAAAATAATTTATTTTAGACTAGATATTCTCCCAAAAATGAGGAAAGTAAAAAGATATTTTAATACTCGGTACAATTGAACAAAGAAAAAATGGTTTTTTTGTAATGCAGTGTATGCATGTTTTACTTCTACAGAGTTCTAATTTACGTTTCGAGTGCCAATTATGCTGAGATCGATCGGTGATATTATGCTGTCGGACAACCGACCGTCGTGAATCGAAACCGGTGATGTGTTTGGTCGAAAAAAGGGTCTAGATTTTCGAGAACATTAACTCTGATACCATGAAACAATTTGATAATATGCAATGTGTCTTATCGAATAATTAAGGATACATTTTTATTTAGAGATTACAAGAGAAAATTCAAATCTAAGTAGAAACAAAATTATAGTAACATTAAAATAAAAAATAATATAATAAAGAATGCAATAAATAATAGTAATAATATATTTCATAATACATCTATTATTTCTAATAATGAAAAATTCTTTAATGCCTCAATAACCTGCATCAACTTCATGAGTATGGGTCCGTTTGGTATATGACGGAATTGGAATTGAATCGGAATTGAGTAATCATGAGATTCAATTTCATAGAATTGAATTCTACCAATTCCAATTCATTTTTTGCACTATCAATTCCAAATTCACATAATTTTTGTGCTACCAAACACCAGAATTGGAATTGAAGCCCTCAATTCCAATTCCATAGTTTGAATTCCATGTACCAAACGGGGCCTATGGATTTTTTTAAAATATCTAAAAGTAAGTTTGAGATTGAGGGTTTGATACAAAAGACAATAGGTGTGTTAAAAAAAGTATCTTGATAGCTTTTGATTTCTTTGATTGCTTTTGGTTATTTTGAGTCTTGACTAATCAAACATCCAAAATTATTGATTAGCAAATAGCTCTTTCAATTGATCATTCAAACAAAAACCCTAAATCTGAAAAGTCTTAGAGCATTAAGATTTAAACTTGACTTTTAGGTAATGTCATTTTTTTATCATTTTCCTTTTAGATATTTCTATATAGATATTTATTACTCCGTTATAGATACTCATATTTACTTATAAGTAAAAAAATAAATTTAAAATAAAAAAATACAAATTAGGATATAAAAAATAAAAATTTAAAATTTTAAAACTACAAATTAAAAATTTAAAGTTAAAAACTAAAATTAAAATTTGGAAATAAAAATAAAAAAATTTCTCTTTAAGAATTTAAAATTAAAAATTAAAGATTGAAAAAGTAAAGTATAAAATAAATGAAATGTGAAAATAAAAAATCCAAAATAAAAATAAAATAAAAATCAAAAATAGAAAAATAGAAAAAGAAGAGACACTCCTTTATACGCTCTTATTTAACTGTTTTATTAAAGTTATCTCATTAAAATTGAGTAAATTCTATATTTGGTCATTTATAATAGAGGAATTTTCATATTTAGTCCTCTATTATCAAATATTACCTCTATAGTCATTCTTTTATGGTGCCTTTTCTCAAATGGTCCTTTTTTATCTTTTGTTATGTTAGTGTTAGTTTAAAAGCTAAAAGATCACACCTACTGGTTAGACGTATGATATAAAAATAATGACTATGATTGTAAGCTAAGATTCAAACAAAAGACCACACCTATAGACTATGTAATAGAATGCGACTGTAATCAGAAACGATGCATTAGGAATGGTCTTTGGAATTGTGTATGACAAGAAAAAATTATTATCATTATGAAATTACACTTTTAGCCTTCAAATTAATACGAACATAATAGAAGATAAAAAAGGACTATTTGTGGAAAGAAACTCATAAAAGAAGGACTATCAAAGTATTATTTGAAAATAAAGAACTAAATAGGAAAACTTCTCTACTATAAAGGACTAATTATAAAATTTACTTTTAAAATATTATGTATTATTAAATTCTATGATTTGTATAAAAGTGTAATTTAATATATTAAAATCTTAATTTCTACATGGACAAAAGTGAAAAATAAGTATTGCATTTATTTTGTTTCTCTCTCTCCACACACACACACAAACACACACACACACATATATATATGACTCTTTGTGTATGTGCCTATATATATATATATATTTAAAATATAAAAACAACTGTTTACAAACGTCTAATTTTATCAAACATTTTTAACAATAAACCAACACATCTAGTTAGTCAAATCGATCAACTAACATAAATAGTTGATAGCCAATTTCAAAACATGGTCAGTATCATTCTAATACAGAATTGGGGAGGTAGGCGTAAATCTAACATGTGATATCGGTTTGAAGTGAGCATATGAATGCCATGCTATGTTTGTGCGAGAAATTTTGGTGTTCACTGCAACTTTTGAAATTTTTGGTATTTAATAAGTATTAATGTGGCTATCTTTAGTCATAACCATCTATGACGATCACCAACGCTTTTGACCATTAATTAATGGATATGTTATCTTTGAAGTGAGATGAATTTGATACATTATATGCCAACAATAATTGGAAGGTGAATGTAAAATTGATTCACAATGTTTACCTGTGTGTTAGATAGGCTAAAAGAGTATGTTTGGTGCATGTGCATATGCATACTCTATTTTTTAATCCAATCTTGGGTAAATTTCACCAATGGTATACGAACTTTCATAATTATTTTACTTCGGTATATAAACTTTAATTTCTATCACAAAAGTACACGAACTTTCAACATTCTTTCACCGGTGGTTCAATAGGCGGTTTTTAAGTCACCTTCAGGCTTCAGGTCATTTAGAGTCAAATTATAATTTTATAAATTTAAATTTTATGATTATGACCCCTTTTCTTTTTGTAAAATTTGCGCTAAATAGGACTAAAACATAATGACTTTCCCAATGTATAGCTTAAACTTTTTTATTCCCTAAATAAGACTTAATAATGACCTAGTGGGAGGAATAATGTCCAGTAATGATGGACATTTACTTGAATAATGACTACTTGATAATGACCAAAAGTCCTACATTGGGAAATAAAAACATATGGTCCTATATTGGGAAAGTCATTATGTTTTAATCCTATTTAGGTAAATTTCTCTTTCTTTTTTCTCTTGGTTCTCCACCCTTTTCTTCATCATCTTCTTCAAGACTCCCCACTATCCCCCTTCATTTTTTTCTTCTCTTCATCTTCCATCCCCAGCCCCACCCCACCCCACCCACACCATTTTTTCTCTTCTTCCCCTCTTCTTCTAGCCCCCCCCCCCCCCTTTTTTCTTTCTTCTTTTCCTCTTCTTCTATCATGAGAAGAAGAAAAGAAGAAAGAAAAAAACGGGGGTGGCGGGGGGCTAGAAGAAGAGGGGAAGAAGAGAAAAAATGGTATGGGTGGGGTGGGGCTGGGGTTGGGGTTGGGGATGGGGCTGGAAGAGGAAGAGAAGAAAAAAATGGAGGGTGATGGTGGGGGGTCTTGAAGAAGATGAAGAAAATGGTAGAGAACCAAGAGAGAGAAAAAAGAAAAGAGGTCAAAATCATAAAATTTAAATTTATAAAATTATAATATGACCCCAAATGACCTGAAGCCTGAAGGTGACTTAGAATTAGTTAGAAACCACCTATTGGACCGCCGGTGAAAGAATGTTGAAAGTTCATGTACTTTTGTGATATGAATTAAAATTTATATACCGGAGTAAAATAATGATTAAAGTTTGTATATCATTGGTGGAATTTACTCATCCAATCTTTTATAATACTCCGTATTATGTAATACTCCGTATTTATTATTGACCTACTTTATTATTACAGAGTTGACCGGTTAGTAATGCTTAACTAAATGAGACAAAATTTAAACGAAGTATTAAAATAATGAATGAGTTAAGACGATTAATATGCATTCACTAGTCATTGATCGATCATAACAATTAGCAGGCATTACTGCATTAGTGTTGAGGTTACAAACTTACAATTTAGACAAAAGAGTTTGAAAGTTACTCGATTGCCATCATTAAGTTAACATTGAATATCAAGGCTTTGCACTAGCATAAAATGCTACTTGCATGATCATAGTACTTTTATTTTTATATGATTGTGCTGCTTGCATATTCTATTCGTACATCATTTTGTATATCAAGGCTTTGCACTAACATAAAATGTTAGTGCCATATCGACATTATGCTACTGTTGCACTTATATTTAGTGCAAAAATTAATGTGCAAATATGGTGTACGTACAAATAACATTATTGATTTTTATAATATAAGGACAAGATTGTTATTCATCTATAGTGTTTTCTTTCTTTTTTTCCTTGTTTCCTTTCTAAATCTGACCTTGCGGTGTCTTGAGGTTGGGGCAAAATGTGATGGGACCGACTAGTATAAAAAATGTATTTTCTAATGTTTGTTTGGATGACATTGCTTAGCTGGTTGAAATGTGAGTTCTAAAAGGGGTAAACATGGGTTAAACTCATAACAATGATGATAAAAAATGATCATACTCTGCATGAAGTTTTTGCACGTACTAGGGACATACTCTATGTTTTATTAATTACACTAAAGTTATAATTCCATTAATAATTTTATTTATATGTTTCTAGTTTCTAACCTACTATGTTGGCTAGTATTAGTAGTATGGGTTTAACATTTTTTCTTCATCCAAACAGATTTAAGAAATTTAATAATTCATTTCATTTTTCTTCATTTACCTTCTAACCTGGTTTTGCTCCTCAACCCAACAAAGTCTAATTGAAACCAAACTCAAACAAACATAATTTGATATGATTCATACTCAAACACGTCCAATTCAAATTCAGTCCAACTTAACAAAAAACCCAACACATTATGTCTATTTAGCAACAATTTGAATGTTTAGCTTCTATATTTTTAAAGTTATCTTATATTCCCTTCATTCTTAAAAACCTTTCTTATTTTTTACCATAAATCAAACATAATCTAATAAAACAAAAGATATAAAATTTATCAAAACTATAATCTAAGATGAACCTAATTATATTCAATTTATATTAGTATTAAATACTATCTATGTCCCATTTATTTGTCCAGTTTGATTTTTTGAGTCAAACTAGATGAACTTTAGATCTCAATTAAATAAAAATGGCAATAATTTTTAGTATTAAAATTATTTCAATAGATTTATCTCGTTAAGAACTATTAAAATTTTAATTTATTGTATTGATATACAATACAAATTAAGAATAATTGATGATTAAAGTTCGTCCACAATATAAAGATTTTTAGGAGTATAATTTTAATATTTTAAAAATAAATTTATGATATTAAATTATAATTTAAAATGATAGTGTTAATAGAAAATACTATTCAGCCCACCCATCTTTTCGTTCCAGCAGTCCCTGGCTTACCTTTCGCTCATCAAGGATGACCAATGGAGTGGCTGTAAGGTTTTTTCGGTCAACTCTTCACGAAGTCTTTTGCTCCGTACTCTGTATGATTTTTCTCGACATTACTCCTTCAATGATGATTAAATCATCAATTAATCCTGAATTATTAATGTCTGAACTATAAATAAGCTTATTAAAGTTGAGATTTTTGATTTTTCTTCACTGATCAAAGAACTCCCACGTTCGGATCTTCTCCTCCAGCCTCTTCCTTTCTTCTGGCTTTTCTTTTCTTTTCTTTCAATTTTGTATTTTTTTTCCCTTCCCGTTTTGCCCTCTTTGTGTGGACCAGCAAAAACCCTAGTTCAGGGGTATCTAGGATCAAAGAAAGCTGCCCAGCTCCAAAAAGCAGGATCTTGATGCAACTTTTCAATTTCCCAAATAGACCCTGAGTGTTTCAAGAACTGCCCACCGCCGGTAATTGATCTCTCCCCCCTCCCAATGACTTTCTTGCTTTAGTTTCTTGTTTTCTTTGTTTGTTTGTAATTGCAGCTGTGTTGGATTTACTGAATTATTGCTGTTGTCTGGTTCAAAATGGTCATTTCTTGGAGTCCATGTCTTCTTAAAATAGGATGTGTTGTAGATTTCATAGTTTAGTTTCTGTAGTTAGCATCAACTGATGAAAACGACTTTTTTTTGTTTCCTCACAAATGTTAAAACTGCCAGTTTACTAGGTTCTTAAACCTAACCACCAACAAACCCGGTAAAATCCCACAAAAAGTCGGACCTGTGGAGGGTATGTGGATGCTAAAAACATGTTTTGTCTGGAAAGAATTAGGATAGGGTGGGGAAAATGCTCATAAATTGTTCAGGAGTGTGAATGATGACATTTTATTCGATTGTTCATATCAATGTGTATATTCATTTAAGAACATTTGTTCGCTATAACGTTTAATTTTGATCCCTTGCGTAAATGTTTTGCTTCTTTTTGATGAGTATATGTTTAGATGGCAGAAGGGTGGGAGGAGAATCTTGATCTCGAGAGACTACATATAGAGCCGATATATGATTCCTTCAGATGCCCTCTGACGAAGAAAGTGATGCGTGATCCGGTCAGCCTTGAAAATGGCCAAACCTTTGAGAGAGAAGCGATCGAGAAATGGTTCAAAGAATGCAAACTCAAAGGGAGAAATCTTGTCTGCCCCATAACACAAAGAGAGTTAAGAAGCACAGAGCTCAATCCGAGCATAGCTTTGAAGAACACGATCGAAGAATGGAATGCAAGGAATGAAGCCACTCAGCTTGACTCTGCCCGAAGGTCACTGTCTCAAGGAACGGTGGAGGGCGAAATTCTCAAAGCATTGCGGTTTCTCATAATCTACTGCAAGAAAAGTCAGTCCAATAGAATTGTGATTCGCAACGCAGAGCTCATACCAATGGTTATTGACATGTTAAGGAACAGCAGCCGTTTGGTTCGGTGCAAGGCTTTGGAAACCCTTCGTGTTGTGGTAGAGGATGATGCAGATAGTAAGGTTGTCAAACTCAAATTCTCTCCTTTTGTTTTTTAATCCTCTTCAAGTCCCGCGAATTTGGCATTTTAAGGCCCTTCGTCAATTCTTTCCTTTGATATTTTCAATGACCATTCGATAAAATAAAATGATATGGTTGGAGATGCTCTTACTCCTACCAATAAAAGGCAGAGAACATGCTGTTTTTTTTTAAATTTTAATTAAATTTATCGTTTTAGTTTTCAGGAAATATTGGCAGAGGGTGACACGGTTCGCACGATAGTGAAGTTCCTTTCACATGGCGAGTCAAAGGACAGAGAGGAAGCCGTTTCCTTGCTGTTTGAGCTCTCCAAGTCTGAGATTTTGTGTGAAAAGATTGGTTTGGTCGACGGAGCAGTTCTCATCCTAATGGGATTGGCAAGCAGCAGATCAGAAAATCTTTTGACAGTCGAAAAAGCTGAGAAAACACTGGAGAATCTGGGCAAGTGCGAACGGAATGTAAGGCAATTGGCAAAGAATGGTAGACTACAGCCTCTCTTGAATCTACTGCTCAAAGGTGATTTAGCTAATTCCCATAATGCCCCCCCTGCCCCCTCAATACACACATCCAATCTTCTATCTGCTTAAAGGGTAGATTTGTCTTGTCATCCCAACCTATAAAAAAGAAATTTTTATTGTGATTTTCAATCTCTCAGGATCAGCAGAGACCAAGATTTCAATGACTGCATTTCTTGGGGAGCTAGTCATAGACAATGAGGTGAAAATCTTAGTAGCCAACACTGTGGGTTCTTCACTCATTGACATCATGAAACATGGTACCCTACAAGGTAGGGAGGCTGGTCTGAAAGCTCTGAACCAAATATCCTCGTACGAGGTTAGTGCCGAGATTCTGATAAGGGCAGGTATCCTCCCGCCCCTCGTCCAAGATCTCTTCAGCATCGGCGCCAATGCCCTTCCCATGAGGTTGAAGGAGATCTCCGCCACGATTTTGGCAAACATCGTGAGCTCCGGTTACGACTTCCATTCTGTCCCGGTGGGCCCCGCCAGGCATCGGACCCTGGTGTCGGAAGACGTGATTCATAACTTCCTCCAGCTGATCAGCAACACGGGACCCACGATCGAGTGCAAGCTCCTTCAGGTCCTTGTGGGGCTCACCAGCTCCCCCACCACCGTGTCCAGCGTTGTTTCCACTGTCAAAAACTCCGGAGCCATTCTCAGTTTGGTTCAGTTCATTGAGTCCCACCAGAAGGATCTTAGGCTTGCTTCCATAAAACTTCTCCAGAATCTTTCCCCACACATGGGTCAGGAACTTGCCAGTTGTTTACGGGGCTCGTCTTCTCAGCTAGGGACCCTAGTCAGGGTTATATCAGAGAGTTTAGGGGTAATATCGGAAGAGCAGGCAGCAGCCGTAGGGTTTTTAGCCGATCTCCCGGAAAGAGACAGTGGGATGACAAGGTTAATGTTCGAAGAGAAACTCTTCGAGGTCGTCTTCGATGGGATTGTCAGCATCAGACAGAACAAGACGAGAAGGTCCCGGTTTCTGACCCCGTGTCTTGAAGGGCTCGTGAAGATTCTCGCAAGATTCACTTTTGTGGTCCCCACGGACCCCGACGTCCTCGCCCTTTTCAGGGAACTTAACGTCGCCTCCCTCTTCGTCGAGCTTCTGCAGAGCAACTGGCTGGACAACGTCCAAATGGTGTCCGCCTCGGCTCTGGAGAATCTCTCGCAAGCCACAAAAAACTTGACGAGGCTGCCCGAGCTGCCCAAGCCCGGGTTTTTTGCCTCGATCTTCTTCCCTTGCGTGAGCACCAACCGCGGCTTGATGACCGGGCTGTGTGGGGTCCACCACGGGATGTGCTCGTTCAAAGAGGCGTTTTGCCTCGTGGAAGGGCGGGCCATACATAAGCTCGTCGCCCTGTTGGACCACACGAGCGTCGGGGTGGTGGAGGCGTCGCTCGCGGCTCTCTCGACGCTTTTGGACGACGAGGTCGACATCGAGAAGGGAGTGGAGGCGGTATGCGAGGCCGAAGGGTTCGGGCCGATAATAGCCGTGCTGATAGAGAAGCGCACGGAGAATCTGAGGCGGAGGGCAGTTTGGGCAGTCGAGAGGCTTGTGCGGATCGACGAGTTGGCGTCTCGGGTTTCGGGCGACCCGAATGCGACCACCGCTTTGGTGGAGGCTTTCCAGAACGACGACGTGATGACGCGCCAGATCGCCGAGCGGGCCCTGAGGCGAATCGACAGGATCCCAAACTTCTCCGGCGTCTTCCAGAGAAATGGACGTTAGCGCGGGCGCCCGAATTCGACCGTTTCGCCCGAATTTATCCGTTTCCACTTGCAGTTTTTTTTACTTCTTCCCTGTTCTGTAGATTGGATTTTGTGGTCTCTGTAATTTCTTCTGATTCAGTCTCATTTCTTACTCTGCAAAATTGTTGTTGTAATAGCTGTAGATGATTGGGTAAAAAAAGACCAAAAACCACATCAATTAATGTATTTTCATAAGCCTATCATTGGCAAGAAAAAGTACAATTCTCAATATTAGTTTTTTACAGATATTAGTGTGTGCCACATTGCATAGTCTTGAAAATCCATTTTCATATTACAAGTAGTAGTGATAATGATGATGATGATGATGTCTGCAAAAACACAAATATACATTCTTTTGACACATTATATAAACCAAAGTAGAAACATACTATTGGTTTTGTCCAGTTTTCATTCCTCCCCAAAATTATCTCAATCATTCCATTATTGGTTCATACTTTTTTTTCCTAAATAAATCTCAACAAAAAAAATTACTTTCTTGCAAGTCAAATGAACAGGTAAAAGAAGAATGTATACATATATTTCTACCACGAACTAAAATGTTAACCTCACCCAGGATAAAACTACTTCATTCATCTCAATTTAAATTGTATGTTCATTATTTACACGATTAAATTTTAACCATTTTTCTTTATTCATTAGATAGAATAATATAATCATGTCACATTTGTTTTGTAAAAAAAATTGATGCAACTTTTAATTGTATAAATTTTATTTTTTTTAATTATACTCCAATTTTTAATTAAATTGAATTGAAAAATATTTCAACCAAATATCATAAATATAAGAAAAGACAACTTTTTTTTTGAAAAGAGAACAAGAAAGAAAGACAACTTACTCACCCTCACCCCTACCCACCTCAACCCGAACTCACCCTCACCCCCATCAATTGCACCCTCCAAGTTTATTTGACTTTGAACCCGGAATAAGCGGGAGGGGGGGGGGGGCAATATGCCACAATATGTACAAGAGAAGTTGTAATTTTCAGAAGAAACAGTCAAACGGCCATTGAAAAATGTGTGAAACGAAAGAAAATATGTGAATTATTATTCCTTCCATATGGCAACATACAAATACAAGAGGATCATACATCACCAAAGAATGCAATTTTAAACCCAACCATGGCTCCATATGATGATGATTCACAAATGCAGAACTGCCATGGATTTTGTCACGCAAGAAGAGGCGTCGAGCTCGCGCGCGACGTGATAATTCCTCGAGACGTGTCTCCATTTCGTCTCGGTTTCCGAGACGCGACACACGGTCGAGAAGTCGAGAACCTGCCCGAAGATCTTGAACATCTCGACCCCGAATATGAGGTTCTTATCGGAGGCGAACACGGCGTTCCAATCCATGGGCGCGTCCGGATGAATGGAGACTTCTTTCCATGTAAGGTGCGTAAGGTCGAGCTCCCACAACTTCCGGACCGCCTTGTTTCTCCTCCCGATTTCGCCGACCCCCTCGCACCACGAGACCGATAGCACGAAAAGGCGCCCGTCGCACGAAATGAGCTTCGGGCAGTACTCGTGGACGCGGGACGGGAACCGGGCGGTCCGGATCCCGACCCACCGGCCTGTTTCTATGTCAAACGCGGCAAGCTTGTCCGATTCTGAGTATACATAGAACAGCCCTCTGCAGACAACACCTGAACAGACTGTCCCAAAATCAGCCGGCAACCTCTGGATCTCCGTCCATTTGTTCGAAGCAGAGTCGTAAATTTCTCCCGAATCTAATGGCTCATCCCAACATCCGAACCCGCCTACCGCTATCAGGACGAACCGTCTTTGATGACGACGATGATCTTTATCAACCCGTTCACTTTTTTGTCTCGTTAACTTGTACGGAATTGGCACGAAAGAAGCCTCGTTCTCCTCCTCGGGCTGCCCGTGGTCCCGCCTGACCGAAAGCCTGTGAGGGTCCTCGTAAACCTCGGAAACACCAGCAACCCTCGTCCGGTAGAACCATCTTTCCGACCGGTTTTGTTGGTTTTTAGAAACGAAAACATCGGAACCGACTTCGAAGACCCCAAGAACGGGCGAGGATCTTGCGTGTTTCAAGGAGGAAGTTTCCCGCCACGACTCGGTGACGGGGCTAAAGACCAACACACTTTTGTGGGTTTTGTAAGAGCTCTTGTCGAGCTTCCCGAAGTCGGCCAAACTCGAACAACCTCCGACTACATACACGTCGTCTCGGATGCCGGCAACGGAGAACAGAAACCTCCCCTTGAGTATCTCGGCGTCGAACTTGTGCCACTCGTTGAGAGAGACGTCCAGCGCGTGAATCTCGGAAGAGCAATACCCGTTCTTGACGAAACCAAAGAGGAACAACCACGGGCTTTGAAACGGGCCGTCCCGTCTCATGTTCCAGAACCGGGGCGTGCCGGTCAGGGCTTTCCATTTCTTGCAAACGACTCGGGCGTTCATGAGACTGACCAGCGGGAGTCTAACTAAGCACATTTCCAAGATGTCGTCGGGGATAAAGACGTTTTCCGGAATCCCGTTTTCACGTAACGCCGCCTTTCTGTTGTTGGTACTCCTCTTTCTTCTCAAGAGCTTGTGGCGCATTGCGTAAGAGAAACAGTCCATGGTGGGGCCCGGGATGTGCTTTCTTCTTTCGTTGCTTGCGCTCGAATGTCTTCTTCGTTGCGTATTATTCCCGAGATCTTCGTCGGTAACATCAGCACCCACTCTGCAGACTCCGCCCCTTCCGTAAAGGCTGATTAGACAACTTACAGAAATGCCCCTAGCATCATCGTCCTCTTCCTCTTCTTCCTCGTCTTCTTCTTCTTCATTTTTCTCTTTTGTTCGGGTTTTCTTCTTCAACTTCTGGCTAACGCATCTAACCAAACGTTTCGAGACACTCAATGATTCAAAATCATGTTCGAGAGATTCTTCTCCAGTCATCATCTTGGAGTCATCAAAGAGAGTTAACAATGCATAAAATTTCCTGCATTCAAGAAGATTGAAGGGATATAGGCTTTTTTTTTTTTACGAAAACCGAAATAAAGAGGATTGATTTTGCAATGCATTCTTAAGTTTTAAGGTTTGAAGGAACAGTGAAGATGAAAAATTATACAGACATTCATGATTTCACAAAAGATCAAATTACTTCCTAATCTAATGCTAACTGTCATGGTATAAAACCTTTCTTGAGCCTGCAACCACATTCATGAGTTAGTTCTTGACATGATTTCAGAATTCTGTTGATCCAAATGTGAGGTGTTCGAATCTCACTACCACTCAGTTTGTAAAAAAAATAATATTCCCGTACAAGGCTCAAGCAAAAACGATATCACACGTGCACACGAGGAGCATGTTATTATGGTATAAAACCAAACCGAGAAAAATGCATTCTTATAATGATTTTTCTTCCATTTTTGCCCGGACTTCTCCTTCTCATCCTCCTGCCCTCTCCCCTCCCTCCTCTCAAGTCTCAACCACATCTTCCTTCATTTTCTTTACAATAACCAAATAAAGTAGTTATTGAAACCGTAATTTCCTTACCAATTTCTCTACCGAGTACCGACCAAGCAAATTTAGATTTTCAATAGTTTTGTCTCTCTTTTCGTTTCCTTAACATTTATGTGAAATAATAGAATTGAGCCCAATTCAACCCCAAAAGTGAACTCAAAGAGTTGAGGCACCCAAGCCATTATAAACACCATAATATTGGTGTACACGGCCAATGTAGGAAGAGTATAACTCAACACCCCCCCCCCCCGCACACAAGGCGCAGACAATTGCGGGGGGAGGTTGAATTAGGCCCAAGTCTATTGTTTCACACTTCTCTTCCTTTTCCTAATTTCCGGTACCAAACATAGACAAAATTTTAACAATGGAGGATCCTCCAGCTGTGGAAACCAGCAAAAAATGGGAAAAAGTCTTAAACCAAGGTTGGATTTTTATGCAATGAGCAAAGCAAATACTCCGTATAACAAATCACACAAAATAAAGTGTCGGTTTCCTAATCCCAAACCCCATTTCACCCAAAACAAAACTCTCCAAATAACAGGTTGACAAAGACAAGAAATAAAAGAAAACTAAAGAAAGCCCAGAAATTGAGGGGGAAAAGGAAATCACAGGTTGACAAACGCAAGAAATAACACATACCCAGATTGCAATTTAAGAAATCTGTGGATTGGGAAGCTCCGATATGAAGAAAGAATCCATCCCAGAATCAAGAATCGCTTGGGGAGAAGAGAAGAGCAGAAACTGAGGATCTCATTTCCATGTCCATCTGAGGGGAGAATCGGTGGGTGGCAGTGAGAGCTTGGATTAAAGAAAGAAGAAAGAGATGAAAGAGGGAAAATCCGACCCAGAGATCCAAATGTTAAGCAGGAATGGATGCGGCACCACACCACACGGGTATCAGTGTGGTGGGGAGTAAGTTGAGACATCATTATCGGAATCTTGGTAAAGAATTTGGTTTTTTGGGGCAAAAAATAAAATATAAAAAAATTGGTATAAAAAAATTGAAATAATAAATTTTTTTGAGATATTTTTTTAATGTTATAGATTAATTTTGAGAATGTTAAAATTAAAGAATGTCATTGAATATAGAATACTATTTTTAAAATACTAAAACTAAATGCTGAAATTGTTATATGGACTGCAAGACTTATTTATTCGATTTAGTAATGATGTACTCCACCTTCCCAAATTAAATTACATATTTAATATTCACATGGTTAAACTTTATTCATTTTCTTTCTTTTTTTTGATAGTCATTTGATAAAAAAATAGTCATATCACAATTAATTTTGTAGATCTCTTAATTTAACATTTTAATATGTAATTTTTATTTTATACTACTTTTTATATAAAATAATTTGAAAATAATTTTAGTCGGAGATTGTAAACTGAAACATACAATATAAATCGGGACACAGAGAGTATAATAGTTATTCAAATCATTTCTTGTGCAGTGTGTTTTCCCCTTGGAAGTTGGGGGTGGAGTATAAAAGTATATAAACCTTTTAACTTAAGTAAATTAATTAAAGATTAATTGAATAAATTACTATCCTAAAATTATAAAAATACTTATTCAACTCTTAAGAATGTCTATGGACTATGATCCCTTAGATAGACTTTTAATTCACATAAAAATTTATAATTTTTTGTGCTAAAGAATGTCAAAATTTTTGTCAACTTTTTCAATCCGGGTTTAAATTGCACATTGAGCCATTGCATGGTGAAAAGTTATTATACTACCATATATGTTCATCTGTACAAAAAAAAAAAGAAAGAAAATTGTAACAAAAATGTTTCGATATAGATTAGATAGATACAAGAACGAAACACTAGTCCAACAATGAAAGTACAGTGGAACTTCCCCCTCTAAAAAAAGAAACGCCGCCGTCACGAGTCATCGCCTCCTAACGCAACGCCCTTCACGGCGGCGTTCGACCCTCCGGTCATCGGGACCCGCGGCTCGAAGAGGGGGGGCGGCGGGTCGGGCGAGAAACAAACCACGATCACCGTCAAGTTGTCGCACGTGTTCCGCTTGAGCGCCTCCCTAACGAGCCCCCTCGAGCACCTCTCGGGGTCGTTGTGGGCCCCGAGCTCCTTCCTCGCCACCGTCACCGCGCACTGGCTGCTCATCACGTCCCACAGGCCGTCACACCCCATGATTAGGAACTCGTCTTCCTCGGTCAACACGGTCTCGGTCAACTCGGGTTCGCCGCTCAAGGGGCCCGCGGACCCCTTCGGACCCTTCATGTGCCAGTCGCCCAAAGCACGCGCTACGGATAGTTGGCCGTTCAAGTAGCCGTTGTAAATAGCCCCGCCGAGCTTCTCGATCCTCCGCCTCTCGGATACGGCGTCCGGTTTATGGTCCTTCGATAGCTCGTACGCTTTCCCTCGTTTCCCCAAAACAGCCCGACAATCCCCCGCATTAGCAACTATCAATCTTCTGCAAGCCAGTGGAAATACCAAAAGGTTACAAGCATAATAATAGTAGTCATTCAATATTATGGCACAATTCAACAATAAACTCGGTAAAATCTCACGAAAATAAGGTCAGACTAAGGCCATGTTCCCCTCAACTTATTCTTATTACTTATTCTTATTGGAAAAACAACTTTAAATATAACTACAATCAGATCAGACCAGATCAAAACTTATTCCAATCAGACCAGGTGAAGAGAACATAGTCTAAGACAAAAAAACAAATACCACCATAAAGTACAAAATAGTGCCCAGAGGCCTACCCAGCTACCTTAAAATCCTACATCTCTAAATGTTCCTACCTAAGGTCCTATCCTAGGCTAGATTATAAAGTCATAAGTCCTATCCAATAACCTTCTGTTTAATTTCGGCACACTTCAAAAATCGCATTTCAAAATGGCAAAAATGTACAAACCGTTCACATAGGAGAGCGGTGAGTGCTGTCGTCCCAGACGATATATCGACAGAGCTATCATCAACAAAGGCATAGTCGGCTTTCAAAAAAGCGTTCTTAATTGCCTTTTCCAAACATAAGGGGAAAAAGGAGTCTTCCAATATAAACTTGAGAATATTATTCCTAACAAACATTGCTGCATCTGTTCCTCCATGTCCGTCAAAAACCTTCAAAAATAAACCAAATTTATCAGTAAACTACTGCATACTACATATATATATAGCTCTAGTGTAACAATGGAGGGTACTCTTTATAAATAAATATGGAACAAAACAAACTAGATCAGTAAAATGGGGTTGCAAATGTTACAGACTTACCGAAACGTAAACAAAAGCTCTACTGAAGTAATTAAGACACTGTAGAACATCTAAGGATCTATTTGGATGGAGGGGTTTGGAGAGGAAGGCCATGGAAGGTTTAGTCTATATCATGATAAATACAGAATATACTGTTTCTAAAACCAAATAAAAGATGATTGAAATGTTATACGATTTTGAAGAAAAAAGAGCTAAACAATCACATATTATGTTAATCTTTCTATTTTTTACGGAGTAAAATCTAAAAAACACACTCTCTCTGTCCGGATATAGTAGTCTACTTTCTAAAAAAATCTCATTTTTAAGAAAGAACTGATTCTGGATAAACGAAAACAAGTGGACAAGTAAACACAGATGTATGGAGCATATATCAAAATATAGGAAAATTAAAATTACAGTAGCATTACAAGTGAGGAGCATATATAAGGCACATACTCCATAAAAGGCTCCAGGAAAAGTGAAACTGGAAGATTCTCCTAAGTAGTCCAATAGATTATCTATCCGGATGTGTTCGTCCTCCATGTACTGCTTTGGTCCTATCTCGGCACAGCTACCTGATCGAAACACGGGTAGAAATCCTGGTTTTTCTTCTGAAGTGCATTCTATCTCCTTGATATCAGCCTCAAAATCCTTAGAAGAAAATGATATGTATTGAGAATATTAGCCATTTGGTTTATAATTAATGCCAGAAAAGATGAATTATTTGATACATTTGGAAGTTCATAATAACAATATTTGCAAGATTTCCCTCAAGTGTATATAGAGCAAACCGAACTTATCATCTCATATGGTTAAACTAAATCTTCTCATAAGCCACAAAAGAACTGCATGGAAAAGGACAACACTATAGAAGGATTTATATACTACAGTCCCAAAAACAAAGAGTCATGTTTGACCAAGGAAGAATTTTTTAGTTTTGGTAAGGTAGAGTTGCTATAGTCCTTAATCCTGCTTATATTCTTTTCAACTTATTTTTTGGTTTAGCTGAAGTTTTCGCATATAACTTCTTTGTCACTCTTCTTTGAAAAATTGCACGCCACATTTACTCTGATCATACGACACCCGTTTTGGGTAAATACCTTGTGAAAGAACTACATGCTCACTTATATATTACTACATCCAACTTCTACCCAAAGCTATTAGCTCACAAATAAATGAAATATTTCAATAAGAGCCCTAAAGCCTTAAGGATACAAGAAAATGGCATTCGAGGTAATCAAACAATTCCCTAAGGGTGAGGTGTCTTGGAAACAATCTCTCTACTTCCAAATAGGGGTAAGGTCTGCCTACACTCACCCCCACATCCTACTTTTTGAGGGATTCTACTCGTTTTGTTGTTGTAGTTGTGGAGGTAAACAAACAATTTAACAAGTTATATAGCAAGTAAATTCATAAATGTACGCGGAACGGACACAATGGAAGAGCAAGAGGCTCACATACCAAACCAGATGAGACTGGAAGTGTCTTAGAGCCAATAGAGCGTGGCTCAACCAGAAAACGGGGACGAGGTTTACCATTTGGTTGCTTCCATTCATCTGATTCCTCTTGAAACTCAACTTTTGCAGGGGCCACAACACTGCTCTTATTATAACTACCTTCTAATCTGGTGAATGGATGTGAACAATCAGTATCAGCTGCCATTTTCATCCCCCCCCAAACACACAAAAACCTAACTTCGCTCCCCTTCAATCCTCACCCCAACTTCAAAACATAAAAGATGGCTCAAAGATCAGATTTAAGAAGCTCTGGTACCTTCTTTCCTTATATATGAACATAGAGCCTCGATCTTTACCAACAATCTCAAAAACCCAGATCAGAAATGAGGGCTATGGGTTTGGGCTCAAGAGTGGGAGCAAGATGATGCGAAGTGGTGAGATTGAGTTGCTTAGATCGAATTCTTGGGTGATGAACAACATACTGAGCATTAAATACCTGGAACTAAGCTTCCGCTGGCGAACTGAACCAGAAACCGGGTCAGAGGAACCGGGAAGTCGGAGAGATAAAACCCGAGGGCTAAGGCGATTGAGATTGATCAGAGGACGGAGAGGAAGAAGCTGTGGGACGCAGGCTGAGGGGGACGGTCTTGGAGTTGATGATTTTGGGGGAAAGATGGAATTGAGTATGGACTCTTCTGACTCGAGTCCAAAATATGGAGTTTTTAGGGGTTGTTTGGTTGTGAATTTGGCTTCTCCATTAGATGATGGTAGTTTTTCTTTCTTTTTTTAAATTTTTTTATGATAGATGATCCACATTTTATTTTTTTAACATGTCAATTTTTGTTTTCCCTCACAAATATTTTGAATATAGAATAACATTTTTAATATGCAATATTTGGTTTTTGTACTTCTTTCCTCACATATCTTTCTTTATGTTGCGCAAAACGAAAAAAATCTTAAATTTTTTAAATTTATTTTATTTAAATATTGGTATAGAAATAAAAAATAAAACTCGTATATTTAAAAATTATATCAAACTTTTAATAAAATTAGTGACAAGAATATTCTATTTTATCATATTTATCATTAAAAATTACAAATAAATAAAAGTTTTTGTAAAATTGGAATAGTGCTTTGTAAAGAAAGATATGAGACGAAGGGAGCATTTGTCTAAAAATATTCAAAAATTATTTTATCACAAATTAATCATTTCAAAGAGCTTCTTAAAATAAAGTTGAAAATTTGATACCGAATATAATAGCTTTGAAAAAAGAAGTTTGAATTTGTCATGGAGTATGAAGACTAAATATTTAAAACTATTTAAGATTCAAATAAAACATGATTTACAATGAGTTAAATAGAGAAGAAGCAAATTTCAAATTTATATTATCGAACATTAATCATAATTGAAGATAAACAATTAAAAACGAAAGTGTGTTGAACAAAGATAATTTGAAATAAAGGTTTTTGTTGAAAAGGAGTTTCTAGTATAAAATTTTATTTAGTTAATTTTCAACATTTGGAGAAGATATATTTTAAAAATCAGAAAAGTATATAGTTAGATTTTTTTCGAATTAAAAAATCTTGTGATGCATGTTATTTCTATAGTTTGATTTTTTCAACCAAACATGGCTAAGACTTAAGGGCACTTAACAAGTAAAAAGCCGATTAGCGAACCTTAAGTAGGATTTTTATTCTCTTTGGGGTTTTTACCAAAGATTACCAATGTCAAGTGCCCACCATTAACGAGTGGTTGGTTAGCTCTTTCTCAGTTTATTACTCCCTATTACTGTGCTGTGCGATAAGTAAAGAAAGGGAAGATTCAATCAGACATGATGAGAGGACACATCTGGAGGGACCATTTTGTCCAGCATCTTTCACCATCTCTGTATTGCTTCATCAGCATGAGGGGCAATTTTCTTCGGACCATCTTTTATTGTCATCTCTATTCTCCTCCTCCTCCTCCTGATGTTTCCATTGACTCACTTGGCAAACCCATATCTTTAATCTCGATTCTTGATTGATTCTCCTGAAATAAAAATGCTTACTTTGCTCACTGGTACTCTTCTTCATTCTTCACTCTCTTTATTTGTCAATCTGTTATTGTTCCCAGAGTTTGCTGTCTTAAGAGGAATCTGATTCTTTTTCGTTTATCTGGTTATGGTGTTCTGGTTTCTTGAGTTTGAATTATTCTTTCTGTACTGTCCAAGCATTTACTGTAAAAGAATATTAATTTTTTCCCTCTGGTTTCTTTTGCTTTGAATTTCCCAGATATATATATGTGGGCAGTCCACGGTCAGCATGAGTCAACTGTTGGAGAAGGGTGTGATTGATTTGCTGAGATTTAGGAGAGTTGAGAAGGAATGAAAGGAATTTGGGTTGTTTTAACATGGGTTGTGATCTTTGTTGGGGCTTGTCCAAAGGGTATGAGCAAGAATGGAACTTCTTCTTCTTCAAGGCCTGCAGTGGTTAATATTGGGGCTATTTTTGTCTCTGACTCAACAATTGGAAGGTCTGCCAAGATTGCAATTGAGGCGGCTGTCAAAGACGTAAATGCCGACCCCACCGTCCTCCACGGGACCCAGCTGGCAGTGAAGTTCCAAAGCTCCAACTGCAGTGGGTTTCTTGGCATGGTTTCAGGTAGTTGGTCATCCAGTGTTTTCTTCCATTCCCAGTTTTGCATTGTCAGGTTTCTCAATTCTTGATCATTCAAACATGTTATGTTATTTATGTGTTAACATTAGTTTTAAGCATTGTTGTGAAATTCTAAGCACAGTCCTTCCTGGATAAGTGGATAGGCATTAGGTTGTTTTTGGGTGTGTAGGCACAGTCCTGATTAATCCTTGTATAGGTCCTAGGTTGTTCTTGGTTATCTAGGTTTTGATATTGTTAGAGTTTCTTGGTCCCAGATGCTAGATAGATTAGGGTTAGGCTGTTCTCACGAGTTCTTTTTCTTGGGTTAGATTCAAAACTTATTTTTAGCAAATATCCTTTGCAAAACAAGGCTATAATGGCTAAGTTTTGTACATGTTTGTGTGTTTGCATTTGAGATGGTTGAACTATGCAGGTTATGTTGAAGCTTTTGGATATTATAAAAGTTGTGTCTTTGCTAATCTTTCATCTATTCTGCTAAAATGTTGTCTTTTTTCTTGCAGCTTTGAAATTCATGGAGACGGATGTCGTTGCAATCATAGGTCCACAATCTTCGGTCGTTGCCCACACCATCTCGCACATTGCTAATGAACTCCAAGTCCCTCTATTGTCCTTTGCCGCTACGGACCCCACGCTTGCTTCTCTCCAGTTTCCTTACTTCATCAGGACGACACAGAGCGATCTCTATCAGATGAAGGCGGTTGCTGACATCATCAATCACTACGGGTGGCGGGAGGTGATTGCAGTCTTCATTGATGATGACTACGGAAGAAATGGGGTCGCCGCATTGGACGATGCGCTCTCCGCGAAGCGATGTAAGCTGACTCACAAAGCGGGAATCCCACCAAGAACTGCCACGGATCGAGCCGGGTTAATGGATATTATGGTCCAGATTGCTTTGATGGAGTCCAGGGTTATTGTTCTTCACGCATATCCGGATTCGGGGTTTGCGGTTTTCTCGGTGGCCCACTATCTCGGAATGATGAATGACGGTTATGTTTGGATATCCACAGACTGGCTTTCCGCCGTCTTCGATTCCTCTCCTCGTCCTCTCCCACCGGAGAAAATGGATGTTATGCAAGGAGTTCTTGTTTTGCGTCAACACACTGAAAATTCAGCTAAAAAGAGGGCATTCTCTTCTAGGTGGAACAATATGACCGGGGGCAATTTGGGGATAAATTCCTACGCTCTTTATGCTTATGACAGTGTTTGGTTGGTCGCACACGCGGTCGATTCGTTTCTAAACCAAGGTGGAGTTATCTCCTTCTCCAACGACTCCAATTTACAGCTTGAAGGGAGGAAGAGTAATCTTCATCTCGAAGCTTTGAGTATCTTTGACGGGGGCCCACATTTGATGAAGGACATAGTAGAGAGTGATTTTGTTGGTCTAACAGGAAGGTTCAAGTTCACTAACGACAAAACGCTCATTCTTCCTTCGTATGATATACTCAATGTGATAGGGACTGGTTTTAGAAGTATCGGTTACTGGTCAAACCATTCTGGTTTGTCAACTTCACCTCCAGAGACCCTCAACTCAAAGCCATCCAATGCTAGTTTTTCAAGGGAAGCCCAAAAGCTTTATGATGTGATTTGGCCCGGGCAATCGGGGAGGAAGCCACGTGGATGGGTTTTCCCTAACAATGGGAAGCAACTGAGGATTGGGGTGCCTGTTAGGACTAGTTTCCGCGAATTCGTGTCCCATATCCCAGGGACTAATACCTTTAAAGGCTTCTCCATAGATGTTTTTACTGCAGCGGTTACCTTGTTGCCCTATGCGGTTCCCTACCAATTTGTTCCCTTTGGGAATGGGCGTGAGAATCCAAGCTACAATGAGTTGGTGCAATGGGTGTCTGCTGGGGTAAGTTTGTTTGAAAGCTCATTGTGGTTTAACATTAGCATTGTTATATGCTTTCTGTTGAGCATTTTGAAAAGACCATCTAATGACAACATTTAGCTTTAGTGCTTTCAAAGTTAATCTCTATCCAGTCATTTCAGGTAAATAACTTTCACCAAACATGCGTTTAAATTAGTCTTGGCAATTCTTTGTGTGAATTTGTAGCGTTTCGACGGTGCTGTTGGTGACATTGCCATTGTGACGAACCGGACTAAAGTTGTGGATTTCACACAGCCATACGCCGCATCCGGACTTCTTGTTGTGGCCCCATTCAAGAAGCTGAACACGGGAGCTTGGGCTTTTTTAAGACCATTTTCTGCGCAAATGTGGGGCGTTACTGCGTTCTTCTTCATTGTCGTTGGCACAGTTGTTTGGATCTTGGAGCACCGGATTAATGACGAATTTCGCGGGCCTCCAAGAAAACAGCTTATAACCATTGTGTGGTCTGTTACGAAATTCTTTACTCTTATTATCTTTCATTCATAAAACTCGGGTCTTTGCATGAATTTTTTTTTAGAATCCTCTTATGCTTAAATAGTATTTCTATTTTCAAGTAGGGGTAAGGTCTACATACGCGCACCCTAACCCCCTGATTGGATAAAGTTTTAGGTAGGAAAGAAACTAAGGGTGCAAAATTTGGGAGGAGAAAATGAAACTATTTACCCTCTTGTTTGGATATTTTTAGGATGGAAGAAAAATAAATCTATTTTACCTCATGGTAAAAAAGAGTATATTTCTAAAAGTAGGGCCCGCCTATGTCCTGAAAAAAGAGTCCAGTTTGTAATACTGAAATCAATATTATAACGCGACTCTTTTTTTGGGACGGAGGGAGGCATCATATGTTTCCGTGTTAATGTCCACGGCCTTTTCTGATGATACCCTAAATGTCCATATGCAGGTTTAGCCTTTCCACTTTGTTCTTTGCACATAGTAAGTTTTAACTCTCTCTTTTATATTTAGCTTTTTCATGTCAAAGTTATCTTACATTTGACAAATCGAAAAGCACAAAGCAACATGCCAATATGCCATATTGATTGACCTTTTGGGATGGAACATGTCTTGAAATATATTTGTGCGTCTTACGGTTTCAAACGTTTCTGCACTCAAAAAATGCAGGAGAAAATACAGTGAGTGCCCTTGGCCGTGCGGTCCTAATCATATGGCTCTTCGTGGTGTTGATAATCAACTCAAGTTACACTGCAAGTTTGACATCCATTCTCACGGTGCAGCAGCTGTATTCTCCCATCAAGGGGATTGAAAGCTTGAAGGAAGGAGATGACCCGATAGGATACCAAACCGGTTCTTTTGCTGAGCACTATTTGGTCGAGGAAATTGGGATACCCAAGTCCCGGCTTGTGGAGATTGGATCACCTGAAGCATATGCTGCTGCACTTGAGAAGGGGCCTGCTGAAGGGGGTGTCTCTGCAGTGGTCGACGAACGCCCTTACGTGGAAAGCTTCTTGTCCAGCCAATGTAAATTCAGGATTATTGGCCAGGAGTTCACCAAAAGCGGCTGGGGTTTCGTGAGTATCTCTGTCACTAACACCATGTTTGGTTCAAGGAATCCGAAAGGGAGAAGACAAGAAAATAAGATGGAAAACAATTGTTCTTAGCGGTCAGGAAAAGTAATAAAAAGTGGAAGAATCCAAATTCCATCCATTTTGGCAAGGAAAATGAGAGAAAACCATTTTCTTTTCTTTTCCTTCCAAATTCGTTGAACAGTTGAACCAAACATAGTGTAATACTTTGTCTTTCCTCAGGATTTAACTCGATTAGTTTTCCATAATTCATCTCATATCCCCAAACAGACTGAGTGTTGTTGTTGTTGTTGTCAGGCTTTCCCGCGGGACTCACCATTAGCCGTTGACATGTCCACTGCAATTCTAACACTGTCTGAGAATGGGGATCTGCAGAGGATTCATGACAAGTGGTTAACCCGAACCGGTTGCAGTTCAGATGACACCGAGATTGACTCGGACCGGCTTCACCTCAAGAGCTTCTGGGGTCTCTTTCTCATTTCTGGCGGGGCGTGCGTCATCGCGCTCCTAATATACTTCACTCAAATCATTCTCAAGTTTCGCCGAATCGGTCGCGATGAACCGGTTGGAGATGGCTCGCAAAGTTCGCGTTCTAGAAGCCTGCAAAGGCTGATATCGCTTATTGATGAGAAATCGGACCCCACGAAGAGGGAGAAAAAGAAGAGAAAAATTGATCCCTCATTGTCCCTTGACACCAGCAATGATGGACACTCAATCCACATAAACAATGAATGAGAGGGAAGATCCTATCAAGAATATGACACTTTTAGCCCCGATAAGTTCTTCCCAAAGTGGATTTTTAGGGGATTGGAGGACTAAAAAGGCGACGTTGGAAAGAGTTGTGGCGGAAAATGGAGAGGTTAGTCATTTGAACTAAAAGTGTACATTAGTTTATGTTGTAATATAACACATACCACTCAAAGTGTTATTTTTCCCTTTTTTTCTATGTTGGGTTGGTTTGCCCTCAACAAGTCAATAAGAAAGGACTATCAGATCAGATTTTGTTTGCTGATTCTAAAGAATCAAACAGTTTATTATATTACTTCTGAAAACCACTTTCTGGTGAGCAAAAATCACCAACTTGTTCTACATAACTTGTGAGAATTGAAACCAGCTGGTAGAACCATAACTTGTTCTTGTGCTAGAAGATGAGACCATTTTGTACAGACATATATGGGATCACAATCTTTAGAGTATAGACAATGAATGGTATTGAAACAGTTTTCAATATCATGACTTCTTCAATTCATATTCTCAGTTTTTGCAGAAAAAAAAAAGCAATAGCCATTCATGGGGCAATGAGAACCCCATTCTTCTAAAACCATTGGTTTTGCACAGAATCGTAAACAAGTACTTAAGCTTCGTAGACTTTGCATTCCTCGTCGCTCGGGTTGCTCTTGCAAAAGTCATCCAAGGGGTCTTCGCTTCCTGCTGCTGGTATGCCCGGCCACTTCCTTGCCACTAGATGTGCCAAGTCAACGACCCGTTGACTATTTCAAAAGAAAAAAACACAAACATACTTAACACATTTTATATGTGACTTTAAGTGTGTGTGTGTGTGTGTATAAAATGCTAGGGGATGAAGAAGTATTACCTATATCCCCATTCATTGTCATACCAAGCCACAACCTTGACCATGTCATCACCCATCACCATGGTCAATGACGCATCGATGGTGGATGAAACGTCGGTGCATCTGAAGTCAGACGAGACGAGTGGGAGATCACAAACGTCCAAAATGCCCTTGAGAGGGCCTCTGGTTGCCTTTCTGAAGGCCTCGTTCACGTCCTCGGCCGTGGCTCCTTTCTTCTCGACGTTCACAACGAGATCGACGACAGAGACGTTTGGGGTTGGGACCCGCAGGGCAATGCCGTTCAGTTTGCCTTTGAGCTTTGGTAGGACAAGAGACACCGCCTTGGCCGCGCCCGTGCTGGTCGGGACTATGTTTAGCGCTGCTGCTCTGGCTCTTCTCATGTCCCTGTGGGAAGCATCTAGAAGCCTCTGTGCACAGAACAAAACCAGTTCAGTTCTTTATGGGTCCCAAATTTTCATGGGATTTTGCTAAGTTTGTTGTAGTAATGTAGGAAAATTAAAAGATTAGTTGAAACTTTTCTTTTTTCTTGATTGAATTATGTGTATTAAGCACACTGTTATTGTTATGACCTGATCTCCAGTGTAAGAATGGGTGGTTGTCATTGTTCCCTTAACAATACCTGCACAAAAAGAATGGAAATTGGTCTGGAAGGCAAAACAATAGAGTGAAAAACCAAGAAAACATCTATCCTTTCCCATGTTTTCCCCTGTCCCTATCATTTATTCTGACCCAAACACGCCCTTTACAAAAGTTAATATTCCTAAACAAAATTGTGGTACATACCAAACTCCTCATCCAAGACCTTAACAAAAGGAGCCAAGCAGTTTGTAGTGCAGGAAGCATTGCTGCAATGGTGACAAAAAAGAAGAAGAGAAAGAGTTAAAGTTCTGTTTGGCGTTTCCATTTCAGTTGTTTGCTGGATAAATTGTTAACTAGTTGCATAAAAAGACTTGCCTTATGATGTTGGAGACATCATGGAAGTAGTCTTGTTCATTAACACCAACAACATAGGTTGGGATGTCAGCTCCTTTAGCTGGTGCAGTGATTATGACTTTCTTGGCCCCTGCTTGTATGTGCTTTCCTGCCCCTGGTCCATCCACAAACACGCCAGTCCCCTGTACGCCAAACACTTTCCCAAAACTTCAAAAAAAAAAACAAAAAAAAAAAACTTTCGGTCGAGAGAAAACCAAACAGACCTCAATGACAATGTCAATGCCAAGATCAGCCCAGGGGAGATTGAGAGGGTCCCTGTTAGAGACCACCTTGATGTGCTTCCCATCAACCGATATGGTCTCATTGTCAACTACTTGTACGTCCGCTTTGAACGTTCCCAACATGGTGTCGTATTTCAGCAAGTGAGCCGCCTGTATCCACCCATATATCCAAATAATGTCGCTTTTGGTTAGTCTACAACAATAACATCAGGTATCATTATTGGGAAATGGCAAAAAAAGTGGCAACATTTTTACTCACATTTTTGACACCAGCACTGTCATTGACAACAACAACATCCAGTGGGGAGTCCTTCCTGCCATGCCAGCACCTGAGGAAGTTCCTGCCGATGCGTCCGAAGCCGTTGATGGCAACCTGTAATTTGGGAGCAGTTTCTTCCCTAATGGCATTTGGCTCTGCAATCTAATTCCACAGATTGTAATTTTACTACTCCCATCAAAAACCAACAACACATTACAACCAAAGCTTAGAGTCCAACTTAGCTTATCTAATCAGATTAATGAGGTTTTTATAAACCAAGACAGTAAAATCTGCTCAACATTCTTAAAGATGTTGGGGATCATAATTGTACATAATTTTTTTGTTGTTTTAAAGATAATCACTATCCAGTCACCTAAAAAAATATTCTAAAATCTTGATGGCTATGGTTCTTTTGACACCCTAAACTTCATCTTTTTGCAGTTTAAAGGATCATCACCATCCATAATCATCTAAAAAGAAAGATCTTTTTTTCAAATCTTGATTTTGAAAAGAATCTGCTAAATATAGTTCAGGTAAGTGAAAGATTCAGCAAAATAGGAAACATCTTAAAGGATAAAGTAAGAAGATTTACTGTGGGAGTGAGCTGAGAAGCCACACAGAAGGAAGAAGAAGCTTCCCTTTTGGAATAGGTCACGCATCCATTATATTTCAGCCCAGAAAACTCAGCCACCTCCAATCTCTGCAAAACCCACCATTTTTTTCAAAAAAAAAAAAGTAAACTTTTGAAGTTATATTACATCAGAGAGAGAGAGAGAGAGAGAGAGAGAGGTGATCACCTTGGAGAAGGATTGAGTGTGGTGGGACTTTGTTGTTGTGATGGTGGTGGTGGGGATTCTTGAATAAGCAAGAGCTGCATGAGAAGCCATGGCTGCAGCAGCTTAAACAACTAAAGAGTGGAACAGAGCTCTATTTACTGTGATGATGATGAAGGTTCTGTGTTTGTGCTCCCAGTTGTGATTTGTGAATAAAACTGACTGGTTTTTGAAGACATAGTGTGGTGTGTGTGTGGTGAAGATGATGTGTAGATTATCCACAATTCCACATAGAGAGAGAGAGAGAGAGTGAGAGAGGATAAGATAATTTGTTGTTTTTTTTCTTTCAGAATCTGAGCCACAGATTGTTTGATTGGCTGACTTTTTTTTCTGTTTCATCACCCACTGTTTTAGCAGTAGTACACAGCAGCAACTTATGTTACAGTCAGCAGATTCTGAGTGGATAAAGTGCACCCAAATCATATCAACAACCATCCATTGTAATCCCATTATGGGAATCTCATCCTAAAGCTCTTATCTCAATTAATTCATATGAAGCGGTGGAAGTTCAATGTGTTTTTGTGTTTAGTTCATCATCTGCCCGAGAGAACAACGTTGTCAATGACGACTCTTTTAGCTCTATTAGTAATGGACGGAATGCGGAGGGATCATATGAAATGTTTGGGGAGATGGTTAAATGGCATACATTTAAAAAATGACTAAATATAAGTTTATAATTTTATATTTAGGCTAATAAAATGATTTTTTAAAATTTGTGCTCCCAACAAAAATTAATGAGACCCCAACTATTTAGGGTAATTTTAAACTTTTTGTTTGTTTTTTTAGCAGTGTACTTTATTACATACGAGTATGATTAATTGTTTATAAAATAAAATTTTACATTGTTTATTGAAAAGAATTTCACATTCAATAAATGTTTAAAATAAAATTTATTACTCCGGGTGTTTTTTATCATTTAATATTGCCTATTTAAAAAAATAGGAAAGTTACTGATGGACCACGAAAAATGGTGACCCCATCTGACTAAATTTTGACTAGATTTCTAGATCCGTCACTGATTGAATAAACAAGTATTAACAATGTACAAAAGAATGTGAGTTGACATTTTTATTAAAATAAAATAAATATGAAGCACATTCTTTTTTTAAGTGAGACCCAAAAAAAGACTCTTGGTTAACATATTGACATTTGAAAACTAACTTCAATCAACCATCGTAAATCGAGCAAAAGCTTTAATTTGTGACGAAAGTAATATCATATATATAGATTGCAAACCAAAGACCTAAAGTTTGAAGCTTTAATCTTGTGTGGGTCGAAAATATCATGCTAGCCAAATATTATTACCGACTATTCCCCATTGCACTCCCCATTTGAAAAAAAAAAAACTCTATGCATATATTCCCACATTGATCAAAAGCAACATTACAAGTTCACAAGTCTTGACAAGGCAATGGGGGGCAAAAGGGGGAATGCAATCAACAAACAATTCATGATTTTAGAAAAGATCAAATTCATCACCCCTCCCTCCCATTCAAATACTCCACAGATATAAATGCAAAAGCTAACAGCTTCTGAGAATGTGCAAATAGAAGCTCTTCTCATTGGTGAACCCCAGCTTCTTCTGGTCTGTCTCCCTGCTTCATCTGAGTGGAAAAATCATCTATAGCTGTGTTCAGCTGTTTTATCTTCTCCGCCAGTTTCTTGCGCTGCTTCTGTAGAGAAAGAAAAAAAAAAGTTTCTTTTAATAACATCAAACCGGGGAAGAAACAAGGCAGATAATTTCTTGTTGTGGCTAAGAACTAATCTGTAAACTTGGGGCGGAGAGAGTAATAAACTTCAGAATACATTTAAACGTTTGTACATTTTACGAATCTTGATTTTAAAAAAAATATATCTTGAAAACAGTTCACGGAGACTATTTTCTCCTTAATGAACCAATTTTTTCGTTCTATTGCTTTCATGTTGGTCTTACAATATCAACCAATCCCCGATCATCGAGTGAGCAAGACAATAGAAAATATAATACTCAATACCTCATTGGCCCATTGCCATCTCATGATAGAAATGGCTTTTGGTGAAGACCATTTTATAATTTTTCCCTCATTTTTGCTTCATATGAAAGGTTACCACTTTATTATTCTTTTTGCATGAAATAATTGCATTGAGGTTTTTTATAAAAATTAATCAAAACATAATGAAGGGTAAAGTTGCTACATTTGGTAGCATGAGCTTAATTTGCTTCGACTACGGGGGGCTATAAGAATTGCTTACTTCAAGTGCTTTTTCTTCATCATATATGAACTTGGGCAATTTCTTCATGAGCTCTTTCCTTTCATCTCCAGATAGTCTTCTACTTATCTGTGGGTTAAGAGGTTATCAATATGATTAAGCAAACATTTAAATCATGTCATGTGTCGATAAAAGAACTCAAATTTGAATGCTAGGTGAGATTGGAGCTGGCAAACAGGTCGGCTTTAGGTCCGAAATACATGTTCATGATCCATTATTATTGGGTTCAGGTCAACTCAACAAGTTATATTCGTTTTTTCAGAATACTTAAATTCATTATAAGCTATTATAATATTTTCTTTTGAATTTTAAACTAATTTTCAAATATATACAACAATGTTATAAATAAAATAAAATATTCAAATATGTACAAATTTTAGAAAAATAAAAGAAGATAACAATACGATATCATCAAAAACTCGTTTTAAAATATAAGTTTATACACTAAAAAGAAGTACTAAAAAAGAAAAAATTATAACATTATTTTTATCACATCATATTTCATACAAAAGTACATGATTTTGAAAAATTATTATCTCAGCATGTCGGTCAGAGATCGGGTTTGGGTTCGGTTAACAAAAACTTTGTTCAAAACCAAAAAATTTTCGGTCAGGCCAATTTTCGCAAGGTCTAGGTGTGATAAAGCTTATTTACTTGCAAGATAAACACAATAACCTGAGGTGCAAAGACACAACCAAGTGTACCAACAACTAATCCTCCCAAAATGAAGCCGCCAACAAATGCACCTGAGCTCCAACTGTCGCTCTCGCTGCATGAGCAAATTGCCCGAATTAAAGACTTTCCCATATCATTGAGGCATTGCATTATGTGGTGGTCCGTGATGTGCCCGTTGATATAAAAATATCAATTTTGTGATGTGATGCAACAGCTATCTCAGCTTGTTGCCTTCTCACAGTTCACAATTTAATGCCCCATTTAGTCCTTAGACTTCACATTCTTTTCAATCTGGTCCACTTTTTTATTTCTGATTTGGTTTTCCTCTTTTCAACAATGAAATTTGAACCTTATCTAGTCACCTTACAAATTTGGATATTCGAATACGCTTAATCCAACTGTGAGATTTGAGTCCAGAATTAGTCCTCAACATGCGAGAAAAACATTCTACCTTGGAGACAAAAATGAATGTAAACTTGTTTGAGCCTAAATTCTATAGATGAGGACCAAATTGAATGATTTTGTATTGTCAATATACTAAAACTCTTTCTATGCAAGTGAGAAAGCCCTATGATTACAAGGTTTTGAAAATTCTTCTCATCTTTCCTTCTCTTGAAATGTAAAGCTGTGCTACTATGTTTTTCTGATGAATTTGTAGTGTAAAGTATTTTAGCCATATAATTGACATTATATCTTTTTAAAAAATAATTGAAATCATAAATGTCATGAAAAATGACATCAATGCAGTCTGAAAAATCAAACGTGAACTTCTGTTAGGGACAGAGGGAGTATAACTTATCCTATTTAATGTCACTTCCACATCTGTCCCCATATTATTGAAAGTTGAAACCTCATTACAAACTGGAAGGTGTCCATCCTTCCTCATGACCTAACTCTGTGCACTTAAACAAGGTTGTAGTCCGAAATGATGCAAAACCTTTTATGCAGTCTAAGTAACAAAAATAAATAAATAAATAAATAAATACATAAATAACTACTCCGTACAAGCTTATACAAATCCAAAAGATAGTTTATGGGAGGGGGTACCTATGTCTTGCTTGAACCAAACATAACCTTCTTGAGAGAGATGAGTTTCTGGCACGTCTAGGATTCATAGACAATGTCGCGGGACACAAACTTTTATCAGCTGGCCTCAGATAAAAGCCTGACAAACATGCAACAAGAAAGTTCTAAAAGCTCACAGAGATAGCTCTCACATTGTTAACAAACGGATACATTGTAAAGATATAAATGCAGAACAGAAAAAAATAGCATTCCGTGATAGATTTGCACCAGTCAAGAAGTCAAGTAAAGACAGATTCATGAAGCAAGTTAAATACATTATAGCAATAGATCAATGGCAACTTCTCCGCCCCATTGGACCATTGCCCAAAATACACACTAACACTCATAAGATATTTGGAGGGCAGAATCAATCATAACCCAACATTTGGGTCCCGCGATGCCTCATTTCTCCACCATTATTATAATTACCTATTATTACTCCTCCTACCCTATAAATGAGGGAGGGGGTATCATGAAAAGGGATGATACCATATGAACACACAGTACACTCCATCTCTCTTCCTCTACACACACTCCTCAACTCTGTCGCTAGAGAACTCCAAACTGCATTAATGGCTTTCAAAGCAATCTCAAGCTCCTATATATATTCTCTCCAAAATATATAATAAAACATCTATTTGGCAAGGTATCACTTAAAAAGATTCATACTTTTTACCAATTTGGTTTCCACATAAAAATACTTTGTTCGTATATTTATATTCACGCACATGTATAATTCTCAGATTACATTTTGTGCTGAAAAATGGGTACCCGGTGGAATCATTTTCCATCACTCAATAAACAAAGTATCTTTTGACTTGCTTAATTTGGTGGAAATGAACGTTACCAAACACTTCTCAGAAAATGCAACAGATTCAACCGTTTAAATCAAGTAACCCTTGAGGTATGAATCTCGTATCTCTACATGATTAGAAGTCTACTACAACTATTAAGGTCACACGCACGCGTTACTCCTGTATCGTTCTATTTCTCTTTAGATTTCTATCCTCCTAATAATTTCTAAAAATTCCCACTCCCTACTTTGTTAAAGAACCAACTAAACCACAAATATTTTGTTGTATGACCAGAAAAGTTCTTATCCTCTAACACGCCCCCTAATGTGCAATTAGATTTGGTTTTTGTGCATGAACATTGACTTCTTAAAACTTGGCAACTGTGAGTTTCAAACTCGGGACATGAAGATCAACAAGGTTTCCATACCATGTTCAAGAGCCAGCTCAATAACCATTCTTCTAAATTGCATTTTCTGATCTTTTTATCACTGAGCTACATCAGCAGCTTACAGAAGCACTGGAACTAAACCACCTAAATTATCAATCTTTGAACTAAATGTAGTTTAATGATAAATTTCTCACATTCCAGTCTCGATCTGTTATCCAATGTATCAAGGATCTGATAGATTTATTCCTCTTTAACTCGCACAATCCACACAAAAAGAAAACGGGAATGGGATATTTCGTACAGTATATGAAACCCAGTTACTCGGCGTTTAGTAAATTACCAGAAGAGAAGTGCAGTGGCGTGGGTTTGGATAGGGCCGATGAGGTTGTTAAAGCAATCGCCATTTCTGACTTGCGAAGTCCAGATGTGATCCTTTTCTTCTTCTTATTTTACCCGATTCAGATTTCTGAGGTGATAGACTGATAGATCGTTTTGAAGCGTTCTTTACGAGGAAAGCCTGCTCAAGATGAAAAATACTCGAAACCATACAAAGAGTATTTAAAAACTATATGAAAAATTTACAAAATTAGGAGTGATATAACTATATTATTTTATCAAATGAGCAACGATAATACGCCAACAAAGTGAATAAAATTTGACTTTATAAGTAGTGAACAAGAATTTTATTGGTGGACGGATAGAGTATGGGAGAAACTAAAATAAATCTATTTTAACAATAAACACCAAATTTGTATGTTAGTGTTTGTGAAAACGCTTGGAAGCGTGGAGAAGAAGAACGAAAGGCAAGGAAATGATTTAATGATGAAACAGAACTTCTCAATTAAAGAAAGGAGAACCAGCAAGTATTTATACAAGAATGGATTGGGATGTAACTGATCTAAAACTGCTGTAACTACCATAACAGTCTCGTAACCAACTAACAACTATTTTAACAAACTATTCTCTACATCCCCCCTCAAGGTGGACATGGAGGACACCGCAGCAAACCCATCTTTGACACCAAATCATTGTGACTAGCTTCACCCAATGGTTTAGTAAGAACATCAGCCAATTGCAAGCGGGAGGGTACAAAAGTAGTTTGTAAGAACCCTTCTGAAATCTTATCACGAGTATAATGGCAGTCAATATTGAGATGCTTCGTTCTCTCATGGAAAACAGGATTTGAGGCTATGTGTATAGCTGCTTTGTTATCTCAAAAGAGATGAATAGGGAGTTGTGGTGGAATAGACATGTCCTTTGTAATGTAACTGATCCATTCCAATTCGGATGTAATAGCAGACATAGCTCTGTACTCAGCTTCTGCAGAGGATTTTGAAACTGTCTTCTGCTTCTTTGTCTTCCAGGAAATCAAGGATGGTCCTAAGAAGACACAGTACCCAGTCAAGGATTTGGAACTCATTTTGCATGCTGCCCAGTCAGCATCACAAAACCCTCTGATGCGTAGATCAGATTTTGAAGGATAGAACAGGCCCATGTTGTAAGTGCTGCGCAAATAAGAGAGAACATGGTATGCTGCCTTCATGTGTTCATCTGTGGGTATCTGCATGAACTGAGATAAGTGTTGGACTGAGTAAGAAATGTCTGGGCGAGTTAATCCCGATATAACAGTCTCCCAATTATCCTTCGATATTGTTCAGGCTTGGCAAGGGGTGAGCCAGAATCCTGAGAAAGCTTCAGAGATCTTGGCAAAGGATAGGGAGCACTAGCGTTGGCAGGAACACCAGCATCAGTAAGTAAATCAAGGATATACTTCCTTTGATTTAAGAAACTTCCCACTGTGGACCTGGAAATCTCCATTCCCAGAAAGTACCTAGCCAGCCCCAAGTCTTTGATAGTGAACTTACTGTGCAGATGACCTTTGACCTCTTTGATTTGATCTTCATCCTCTCCTGCTAGTAAGACATGATCCACATACACTAGAAGTGCTAGGAACTTTCCATGTGATCGTCTAGTGAAGAGGGAATGGTCATGTTTGGATTTGACAAAACCCAAAGATGAGAGAAAATGGGATAACTCTTCATTCCACTGTCTTGAAGCTTGCTTGAGACCATATAGGGACTTCTTCAATCTACAAAACTCTCCGGGCTTGGCCTTAGTATAACCTGGTGGAGGAACCATGTATACTTCTTCATTAATGAATCCATGAAGAAAAGCGTTGTTTATGTCCAATTGGTGTAGAGGCCAAGCTTGGGCAGTGGCTAAAGCAATCAAGAGTCTGATTGTGGTGGGTTTAGCCACTGGTGAAAAAGTGTCTTTGTAATCTTTGCCTGGAATTTGGTCATATCCTCTAACCACCAACCGAGCCTTGTACCTTTCAATTTCACCATTAGGCAGGTATTTAATTTTGTATATCCATTTTGGAGTGAGTGGTTTCATTCCAGGTGGTAATTGTGTCAACTCCCATGTGTGATTTTCTTCTAGAGCAGTCAGTTCCTTTTGCATAGCCATTATCCACTCAGGCTTGTCATTCGCTTGTGAGTAATAATAAGGTTCTGGGGTATTCACAACCTTTTCTAAAGAGACAAGAAAAGCTGTTGAGTGGTAATTCAAGTCTGCAGACACCAATCCATGTGAGGCAGCAAACATGCTAAAGGTTTGGGAAGAGCAAAGTGATGTCACCTTCTTCACTGCAGGTTGGACATAGTCTTTCATCCAAACAGGAGGTGCACTAATTCTGGATGACCTTCTGACCTGCTAGGAAACAGCATCATCATTAATGATGGTTGTTGGCATAGTATTGGGATGCACTTCTTCTGAGTGAGTTGGCTGAGGAACTTGAGCATTCTCAGAATGTATGCTCAGATTATCTGTACACACAGGATTTTGTGTATCTTCTTCAACTTCTGGTACTGGCAGGCAGCTAGAAGTGTCCTTGGGATCAGAATGGATCTGTTGGAAAGGGAAAATGTGTTCTTGAAATATAACATCCCTGCTGTGAAACACTTCCTTCTTCTCCAGATCATACAATCTGTACCCCTTTTGACCAAAAGGGTATCCCAGTAAAACACTTTTGATCCCCTTATTATCAAACTTATCCTTTCTGTGAAGGTTTGCTGCAAAACATTGACAACCCACTACTCTCAGCTCATTATATGTAGGCTTCTTATTGTATAGTAACTCAAAGGGGGTCTTCCAGTTCAATCTTTCCACTGGAAGCTTATTGATGATGTGTGTTGCTGCCAGGACACATTCCCCAGAACACTTTAGGGAAATGAGCATTTATCCTGACTGCTCTTGCTGTATCTAAAAGATGTCTGTGTTTCCTTTCCACAACTCCGTTTTGTTGTGGAGTTTTGACCATGGATCTCTGATGAATAATGCCTTTCCTTCCAAAAACTTCAGCGCAAGTGGAATTCAAAAATTCTGTCCCATTATCAGATCTAACACACTGAACTTTCTTCTGAAACTGTGTTTCTATCATCTCCAAAAAATTAGACACAACAATTTTAACTTGCTCCTTATTATGCAGCAACTGTGTCCAAGTTCCCCTAGTATAATCATCTACTATTGTGAGGAATAATCTTGCCCCAGTAATATTTGGCCTTTTATAAGGACCCCACAAGTCAATATGAATGAGCTGAAAAGGAATAGTAGTGACTGAAGTACTACGAGGAAAAGAAAGTCTATTGAACTTTGTAAGCATGCAAACATCACAATGAAACTTGTGTTGATCATCAACACTACAACCAGATATATGTTTCATTTTAGACATAGATGTATGTCCTAATCTAGCATGTAGCAATTCAAGAGTGCAGGTCTTGGCAGTCATTCCATGCTTTTTGAATTCAGTATTGTCCTTGTGTTCTATCCTCATCCTGTACAAGCCATGACTTCTGGGTGCAGTTGCCATGATTTGCTTAGTTGAAGGGTCCTGAAATACACATTCATCAGCTAGAAACACTGCATTGACCCCTTGAGTATCAACCACTTTGCTTACAGATATTAAGCTGAATTGAAAGTCAGGAACATAAAGAACATCCATCAGAATCAGACTACTAGACAAAACCACCTTTCCTGCTTTGTTTACAGCCTTGTGATTACCATCAGGCAGAGTAACTGTTATAGGTTTAGGCAATTCGTAAACATCAAACAAGATATCTTCAAAAGGAGTCATGTGATCTGAAGCTCCAGTATCCACAATCCAATCAACTATGTTCCTCCCAACACAACAAATTTCAGCACTATGTGAATCCAACACAGTAGAGGCTATGGTACAAAACTTACTTGCAAGATGAGCATATGCATTCAGAGTAGCATTCTCTGCAGAAGTAGAAGCTCTATCAGACATCATCCTCATCATTTCTTGAGCCACATGTTGGATAAACATAGGATTATTTTGAACAATATGTCCTTCTCCCTTCTGACTGCCCATGTCTTCTAGAGGTGTGTCATACTGCATTTCTTGAGTTTGTGTTGTGGTGTGCTGCAAACTTGGTGCCTCCATTCGAATTTTGTCCCTTCTTACCTTTTGGACCTTTAAACCACTCAGGATATCCAATCAATTTGAAGCATTGATCCTTGAAATGTCCAGGTTCCTTACAGTATTCACACATCTTTCTGTTCTTCCTTGGATCTGTCTTATTGTACCCATTTTGCCTTTGGCCAGGTCCTTTCCCAGCATACAAAGCCATATTGTGAGAATCAATGTTATCAGTCCCAGCATATGCTGCTAATTCAGAACCAAGTGTCTGAATTCCACTGATGTTCCTTTGCCGTTCAATTTGTTGAACTAGGCTACATGCGTTACTGGCTGTTGGTAAGGGTTCAATGAGCATTATCTGGCCTCTGATGGTGTCAAAACCTTCATTGAGGCCCATCAGAAACTTGACCAGTCTTCGTTTCTGTTCAGCCTCTGCCAATTTTTTCTTGGCGTCACATGTGCATCCATTGCATTCACAGACTGCTGGATCAGTTACATTAGCCAACTCGTCCCAAAGCTTCTTGAGTTTGGTGAAATACGCACCAACAAAATCATTATTCTGTCTTATATCTGCGATCTTCTTCTCGATTTGATAAATCAGAGGTCCATTGCTTTCACCGAATCTTTCTTCCAGCTCATTCCATAGTTCTTCAGATGATGTCGCATATAGAAAAGCTTCTGCTAGATCTGATTGTATTGAATTCAGAATCCAGCTGAAGACCATGTTGTCACAGCGCTCCCACTGCGCATAGCTTGGATCATCTGGATCTGGTTTTCTGGATTTTCCATTGATGAATCCTATCTTCATCTTGGAGATCAAGGCTATCTTGATCGATCGGCTCCATGGAATGAAATTCATTCCTGTCAGCTTCGTCGTAGTGAGAACCATCCCTGGATGGTCAGAATTGTGCAGAAACAGGGGATCGTGCCTGTAAGCCGGTTGCTCTTCATTGTTCGCCATTGTTGCAGCTCACCTGTTCGTCAAAATTATCACAGGTTGTTGCTCTGATACCATGAAAACGCTTGGAAGCGTGGAGAAGAACGAAAGGCAAGGAAATGATTTAATGATGAAACAGAACTTCTCAATTAAAGAAAGGAGAACCAGCAAGTATTTATACAAGAATGGATTGAGATGTAACTGATCTAAAACTGCTGTAACTACCATAACAGTCTCGTAACCAACTAACAACTATTTTAACAAACTATTCTCTACAGTTTGTCTGTTTATAAACTGGTCAAAACAGATTATAAGTTGTTTTTAGTTTATAAGTCAATCGATGATGTATTTCTTTGTGTTTATAAGGCTATTTATAAGTCAAAAAATAAGTAGGCTTTATTTATTTATTTTTTTACCTAGTTTTCATTTTTTTATTTTGACCAGATTTTTTACAAAACTCACCTGTTATGAACATCCCCAAATGACGGAGTATCACTTAAGTATTTTTATCTACACAAAATAATACTTCGTATTTATCTTATAAGCAGGTTATAAGGTAAAAACAATTATCAACTACTTTGTATAAGTCAATAAGCATCATCATAAAGAAATACTCCGTACATCATATGTTTTGTGATAATTTCAATGTTTAAATTTGCGAAAAACTACTTTAATTAATCGAATTATGCAACAATAATACTTAGTTTTAACATTTTGAAATTTAATATGCATCATAAAACAAATATTACAAAATGTTAGTGTTAAGATGATTAAAGTTACTATGTACGGAGTAGGTGTTTCTTTGTGTTTATAAGATGATTAAAATTATTTTTAAGTCATTTTAACTTGTAAGTCAGCTGATAACATATTTCTATATGCGTAAAACACAACAATAACAACAACAACAACAATAATAATAATATGTGGTATATAATAATAATAATAATAATAATAATAATAATAATAATAATAATAAGACCGTAGAACGGGTCATGTGGTATATATTGCAATGGAAGATACATATTCAAGAAGTCCATAAAATAATTAGTCTTACAAAATTGGGGGAAAAAACCTTTAAAAGTTGCTGTAAATTTTGGGCTAAGGAAAAAAAATAGATTCTCTGTAAGAACCGTTAAAAAACCCGAAATAAAGTGTAATAAATTCTTTTCCTTTCGATGGACTCCTTATAGTCTTCAACGTGCAATTAAGGCAAAACATATTTTCAATTTGTTAATTATGATTTATTGACTTATTAGAGAAAGCAAAACATGTCCAACCTTGCAATTGTTGCTCATACATGATGAAATCCAAGACAAAAAAAAAACTTAAGTTTTTTGGTGTGGCTATTTAATTAACGTTAATATTTTTTATAATTTTTAATGGTGTAAATTAAATTTAAAAATATTAGAGTTAATTGTTTCTAATGATGCAATTGACGTTAATATTTTTTATAATTTTTAATGAGGTAAATTAAGTCTGAAAGTACTAGAGTTAATTGGAATAGTGAATGTAAGTGCTCATTTCACGATAATTTTAATAGAGCACTCATTTTAATATTTAGCAAAAGATTATTCAAATATTCTAATAAGAAGTAATATTACACTTTGCGCATAATGATGTGAAATTTAAGTCCTTTAATTTATTCTATTTAAATATTGACATATGAATTAAAATTAAAATTTACATATTTAAAAACTACGTTAAAAATTCAATAAAAATGAGGTCCCAAAAATATTTTATTATCAAATAATAAATCAAAACATACAAGTAAATTTTCATGAGTTTTGAATAGTGAAAAGTATTTGACGGAAGGAGTATTAAGCATTTATATCAACTTGTTTTCTTTGAAAAGACCATAAAAAATACATGATACTCGTTTTATTTCAAAATAAATACGAAGTATTACATTATTTCAGAATGAACAACATGTTGTTTGATATTGAGTATGTTTCACAACGAACAATACGTTGTTTCAAAATAAATACTACTCCGGGTATGTTAAATAGAGTTCAGAATGAGCACTACAATTGAAAATGAACATTTTCTTAATTCAAAATGAATCAAAATTAATTTTTGCTACGTGTGTCTAACTTTATGTATAACCGAGTGTACGATATACAATCTTGTGAGTAATGGCTTTCTTTCGAAATCAAGCAGAATTTCAAGAGAAAATATTTTCATACGAAGTTATTTTTGCATCATTTATCTTACCAAACAAGAAAAAAATAAAATTAAAATTTTCCATGAAAATATTTTTTTTTCAATTAATAGTCTATTTTTTGCAAAACACATTACTCTAAAGTTCCAGAGAGATTAATATTCAACTTAAATTAATCTGTTATCATATTAATCTTTAATACTATCTTTGCTTATGAATGTGTAAATGTTTGACCTTTTGTGATAAAAATAGACAAATTTTGATCAATAATTAAATAAATTTTATTTGATATTGATAAGTTTTTTTATTAGATTTATTTTATAATATATCATATTAATATGCTATTTAATTCTTATTTAATATGACCTTAAAAGTTAAAAAAAATAGGTGAATACAAAAAAGTTGAGAGAAGAATAAAAACAATGTGTTGAGCTACAGGCCACCGTGCCCGCACGTCAGCTTTGTATTCCCATTTGAAATTTATTTATGAATATCCCCGGCGTATTTTTCGCGTTTTTTAAAAATTCCCCACTTTATTTGAAAAGGGAAGAATAAGAAGAAGAAAAGAAAAAAATAAAAAAAACCTACACCGCTTTACGCCGGCCGGCCGTCACACACACCACCTAGTCGAGCGTTTCCGAGCGGCGGTTGCAGAAAAATTGCAGCAGAAGGAAAGCTAACCTGGATCGCAATCTTCTTCTACTTCTTCTTCTACTTTTCTATTTACGTTTTCCGTTCACCGATCCTTAGAAGAATTCCAGGTAGAAGTGCAGGACTGAAATTGGAAATAAAGGAGTTGTCGTGAATCGGGTGCTGGTAAACTCGGCGGGAAGTAGAACCATAGTTTGATTGAGCGCTGCGGAGATTCTGATTCGGCTTCTGCTGTGAAATGGTGTGGCCTGACTCTCTTTGACTTGGGGTTTTACCGATATGGCGCGCCGCCATGGCTGGCAACTCCCCGCTCATTCCTTACAGGTTCGTTCTATTGGAGTTCTCATCCACGGTTGGGTTCGTATGAAAACTTCTCAATGTCAACACTTTGCGTCTCTTTTGGGTTTAGGCCGCTTTTACATGTTGACATTGTGATATTGTTTATGAACCTTGTTATTATTATTATTACTAATAATAATAATCTTATTATTATTATTATCATCATCATCATTATTATTATTATTAAAGTGTTTTGGCTCACAATGGTTTTGAAGTTTTTGTGTTTTTTTCTGCAAGTACAATGTGTTCATGTTGATTTTATTGCTCACTCTCACAATTGATGCCGTTTTCAGGCGATTTCATCTCATATCATCTTTATAGGAGCACATTCTTCTAAAATGTGTTGGTTTTTGAAGATGTGGATTTCTCTTGAGATAATGTGTGAATTATAAACTATTGCTAACTTGCTAAGTAGGATATGTTTTTGTGTTAATAAGAATGGTGCAATGCTGCAATTACCAACTGGTTCATCTTCAAAGCTCCGTTTTGAGGATATCAAGCAATTCTGTTAGATCTTCATGGTCTGTTTGGATGGGGATTTCAAGGGGAGGGCTTCAGGGAGCTTAGTTTATATCTTGATAACTAAAAAAATGTTATTGAAATGCTATCTGATCCCATACAATGTCAAACTTTAAATTGCTATGAATCTCAAATATAATTCAGGAGGTAGATTAATCACTTTTAAACCGTTCATCCGAACATGTCCTTAATGTATGTCGTTTCTCACTATTACTGTGTTGACAGGTGGTTGCTATAACAGTTTACTGTCTACTATCTGTTGCATTTTATGCATTCTTTGCGGCATTCCTGGGAAAAGATATCTACGAGTATATTGCAATTGGCGTCTATTCTTTCTTGGTAAAAATACCCTGCGTGCTTATTACCTTTATTTTTCTTCTTCTTGTTTTTATAATCTTGATTAATTTATATTTCACCTTCAGAATTTGTTTTTTTAATAACATTTTTTACGTCCCACAATCAGGCACTCTGTGTACTAGTTCTGTATGTTAGATGCACAGCCATTGATCCTGCTGATCCTGGGATTCTCATTGAGCATGATGAGTTAGCAGAATTGACTGGTTAGTGGTGTTGGTGCTACTATTATTCTCTGATCAAGTGTGTATGTGTTATTGTGTTTGTTTATGCACATGGGAAGTGGAAAGATGCGGAACACTGAAGCTTAAGAGTACAGTTTTAGGATGCCTAGTTGCATGGACATTCTTCTCGGGCTCCCTTTTGAGCTAGATATCTTATTTGGCATTGTCATTCACCATTTATTGTCAGTGGGGTCTGCCCGGTATAGAAATGAACACTGATGATGATGTCCTTAAGGTCTGTTTGGAACCCGTAAAATTCTAGGGAAAGAAAATAGGAAGGAAGATAGTAAAGAAACATGAAGGAAAGAAGACATGGGCGAAAATAAATGTTAGGCACGAATTTTCTGTTCACACTTATTTCTATTTATTTATTTATTTCTATTACATAGAGACTAAGAAAAAAAATTAAAAATTATAGCTTTGTTTCCTTTTCATTTTACAAGGTTTAATTAAACATAAGAAGCCACTTCCCTTAGTATTTGCTTTACCCTTCACAATTCAACATGTGTGCGTGTATAAATTCTTACTCTGTATAATCTATAAAAAACATGTTGAAATATGAGTTGTGGCCCCATTAGCATGAATGTTTTAAGCCTTTCCCACACACTCAACCTAACCAATCTCAGTTTTCTGGCTCTGCCATTCTTTCCGTTATCCAAATATACCCTTAAGTTTTGGGTGTTACGATTCTTAGAATATACGTACAACACGTGCTGTTAAACTGCACTTTGCCAAACTACCAAACTGCTAGTTGCAAGTCCACTATCCCCACCCCCCACCTTCTGATGTCAGATCTGTTTGCTTCTGTTTAGGCGGTTCATCTGGTATTGATGATGACCCAAGCAAGGAAGGGTTGAGGAATGGAGGAAAGTACACTAGAGACAGTTCAGGCGTTTGTGCAAAGCTTGGGGGACTATTTTGTGGGTGTATTGTGAATGAAGATTGTCGCAAAGATGATGAACATTTGGAGCTACAAAATGGCGAGGATGAAGCTTTATTTTGCACACTTTGCAATGCTGAGGTACTTATGTTATATATTTTTTATGCATTGGAAATATGCACCAAAATTAAGAATAATCATTTTTGCTTGATATTAGTTTTCTAGGGTTCTGGGTGGACATAGCTATGCAAAATGAGTGGAAAATATGAAATAAAAAAATTGATTAAAATATCTTAATATTATATACTCTGGGGTATATTTATTAGTTCTTAGCCTTTTAACGTAATAAAATCAAATTTGAGTGTATTTTCAGTCCATAATATCATCTACGTGTGTTTCTTTGTAGGTTCGCAAATTCAGCAAACACTGTAGAAGTTGTGACAAATGTGTTGATGGATTTGATCATCATTGTCGTGTAAGTTCTAATTTGGAATTTGACTTGGTGCAGTTTTTAGCTTTTGAATTATAATTAACCAATTTTAGGAGATTTATTAAGAAATACTCCCTCCGTCCCGGAGTATTCGTCCAGTTTTGACTTTTGGAACTGTTCATTTAAGCACTTTGACTCATCAAATTCTCTCAATGTGCAAGCCTAAATATAGTCTTGTGTGATCTTGTTTGATTTGTCTTAACATATAGATTATTAATATATAATTTCTATAATTTTTTAATATACAAATTACAAGATAAAATGGATTAAAGAAGTGCATTGGATGGTGTGTAAAAATGAAAGTGGACAAATACTCTTGGACGGAAGTAGTATGATTTTTTGATATAAATAAATCTGCAAAAATATCCATCTAATTAGGTTCTTTCCATATGTAAAAAAGGAATAGAGAACTCTTTAACAAGTATTAATCCCATGTGAAATTTAGTGTTACTTAATTGTCTAAAGTTAGTTTGCACTATGACTCTATAATGTGTAGTTTGGTAGCTCGTAACATGTAATTGTGTAATGTAGTGTAATCAAGTATTTCCACCATCCGCCGGATTTAGTTGTCCACTTTCTGAAATATCTAAGTTTTTAAAAAATAAGTTTAAAATGTCAAATAAATCCTTCAAATGCGTTCGCCACTCATTAATTCCAACAATGTTCAAACTCTATCTTTAAGATATTTCAGACAATTCATCATAAAGTTTAATTGAATGTCAAAAGTGGACAACTAATTATAGACCAACAAAAATAAGGAAGTGGACAACTTAATTCGGACTGAGGGAGTATAATTTTAGTGTAAATTCATATTACATCATATCTTACCAAATTAGACAGCTACACCTAAAGTCACACAAACAGCATGGTGATAAAGCTTCATGTCAGATGTGTTTTTCTGTCACAACCTTCACATGAAAGAACAATGAAATCCAAAACCCTCTTCATATTGATTTTCTTTCAATTGTTTTTTTTGGTTATTGTCACATTCAATGCACTAATTGTTTGTTGTGATCACACAGTGGTTGAACAATTGCGTGGGAAGGAAAAATTATGTTTCATTTATAATCCTAATGGGAACAAGCCTTATTTGGGTACGTTTTTAATAGTGATAGTCTTCCATTTTTCATTTCATAAACTTTTAATATTTATCACGAACACTTTTCTTCCTTATGTGACAGCTTGTATTTGAATGTGGGGTGGGCATTGCTGTTCTGGTTAGATGCTTTACTCATAAAAAGGCTACAGAGAATCATATAAGAGACAGACTTGGAGATGGATTCTCCATACCTCCCTTTGCTACAGTAGTGGTATGTGGCATGTCCCAAGCTTATAATCTTGTCACTCACTAATTTGCACTCCCTTCGTTCCAAAATCATGTTTCACATTGGTATTGGCATAGATTATTATTCTTATTAAGAAAGTTGAAACTGTGTGGTTGAGATTTATGTAGAGGATAGAAAAATAATGTGATGCACCTAATTCTTTCTCTAAATTGAAAATAAAACCTTATTTTAGATTGGACCAAAAAAGAAATGTTGAATCTTTTTATGGGACATAGAGAGTATAGTGTTTGGAAAAATACAACTGATAAGATCATTTAGATTTACAAAATGACGTAAAAGGATGTGTTCAAAATGAGTTTAAGATAAAACAATAAAAGTGGAATAGTAAAGAAAAAAGTTCATCATTCAACGGACTCTTAGAGTTAAATATGTTTGAGTTTATAAATAACTTATAAAATAGTTCATGGTGTGCCAAACATTCCATTTTTTCTACGTACATGTATCTGCATGTAGGTTATATTCCATGGTTTGTATGTTTATTTTACAATATCAATATTGTATGGTGTTATAGTGTTAATAAACTCCATACAATTAGTTTGCACTATAAATTTGATGTCACCAACCCCAACTAGTTGGGATTATGGGGCTGCTGCTGCCGATGTTGATGAATCATGTAGTGAAACGTCACACTAGCAAATATCTCAGTTCAGTGGCGTCTAATGAAATTTTCCATGCACGTGGAAAGAATCTATGATGGTGACACATTTTATCCCATTATTTCTTCTTATGAAAGTTGCACAAGAAAGGCATCCAACATAAAACATTGCCGCTATGATTTATTAGTTCATAGAACTTCTTATACATATGATTTACACAGTAGTATTCTACTTTTATTTGGGGAATTTGGATCTAATAAATACATATCCATTGTTTGTCCACTCGTTTTACTGGCTTGCATTTTCAGGGATTCTGTACGGCAGTTTCATTTATTGCAATTGTGCCGCTAGCTGAACTGCTCTTTTTCCACATTATTCTAATCCGTAAGGCAAGTTTTTTTTCAGTGTCACATTTTGTTGCGGGTCCCATGGAACATTCTACATACCACCAATCCAAGAATCAGTCTTTATTTATTTATTTTAATCGCAGGGTATCACCACTTATGAGTATGTTGTTGCAATGCGGGCCCAAAGTGAACCTCCCGGCCCATCTGTAGATGGTGGTGATGAGCAAAGTTTGCCTTCATCACCATCAGGTTCTGCAGTGACAGCCATGAGCGGAAGAAGCTCTGTTGGGCGTGGCTTACCTCATAAAGGTGCTTGGTGCACCCCTCCGCGAATTTTCATGGATCATCAGGTATTTCCTTAGTTCTTGTTCAATCTTCCTCTCCCTCTTTCTCTGATTCAATCTCCTCTTTTTATGGTATGTTTGGGTGCCAAAAAATGCTACATAAAGGGGACAAAATGATGTTAAAAAAATGCTAGGGAATGGTAAAAAATACTGAGAAATATTATTTTCTTATGTGCAGTTTTACCCTAATAAAATCAATTTAAAATGATTTTTTCTTTGCATAATACAAACAACAACATTACCCCAGTGCCTCAACTGCTCCCGCCCATTGTGGGGGGGGGGGTCGGATGTACCCAGTGTGAGCCCTATGATGAGCGTCAAAAATTGCATTGACCAACTGCTATGTTTGCATAATATGCTTGCAAAAAAACAGTTTATGAGTGATGACGGCAATTCTACATTTTTTAATGAAAAATATAAAAAAATAAAACCAGAATTGAAACTGGACCAGAACTGTGGTCGACCCCCCCCCGTCTCGTTTGAACTGGAACCAAAACTGGCTTGTGTCCACCCCTACCCAGGGTTATGGGGTAGATGTACACTGACCTTATCCCTGCCCAAAAGTGTAATGAGGCGGAAGACCCTGTCAAGAAAACAAACCAAAACCTTTTAGAACAGTCTGAGAGTAAGAGCAATCAAAGAAAAGGAGAAGAAAGTAAAGGGAAAAAAATGCAACTGGCTTATTTGAAGAACAGAACATGGGACGTATAAATGGCTGGGCATATTCCTGGGTCATGAGACATGGTGATTTTACTTGTATGGTTTTTGAATCACGTAACAACATTGTGATTTTTTTTTCTAAAATGCTTTTCATCTGCCAATAATCAGGACGAAATCATCCCTCATCTCGAGCCAGGACGCGTGCCATCCACGGTGGATCCCGACACAGTACATTCCGAAAGGGACAAAAGGATACCCAACCGTCCGGTGAAAATCAGTGCGTGGAAACTAGCAAAGTTAGACTCCAACGAAGCAATCAGAGCGGGTGCAAAAGCCAGAGCCTCGTCCTCCGTCCTACGACCCATCGGCTCAAGGCACCATTACCCTTACGATGCCGACACCATATCTAGCGGGATGAGCGGCAAAAGCAGCCCGGCGAGCAGCCGTGGTGGATATTACGAAACTAACCCCAGGGCCGGGACGTCAAGAATGTCCCCTTCTAAGAGCTCCTACCCGCCGAGCCGCGCCAGCAGGGAAGACAATGAGTCGTACAGTCACAGTGTCAGCAACCTTAGCAGCCCACTCCCGCCTCATCTCACCCCGTCGCCTCTCGGCCTGTATTCCGCCGGCCGGGCCCACTCAGCCCAAGAGAAGAAGAACTCAGCGGCAGTTTCTGAGTCGTCACGGGGGTCGTCGGTCTTCTGGGATCAAGAGGCGGGGCGCTTTGTGGGACCCGCCGCCGCCACCACTTCCACCTCTCAACATCCCGGGGCGGAGCTGACCCTCACCGGTCAGTCCATATTTTTTGGCGGGCCTTTGTTGGCCCAGGGGACGACGAATAGACCGCAACGAACGGGAGGGGCAGGCGGTCAGCTGCCCATCTTTGTTCCTAGAGGCGATTCGCCGCAGAATCAGCCTTCGTCTCGGACCCAATGAGGCTTTGAAAAATCTTGGTCTGGTTAGCTGTTGTGTTCTCTACCCCATAATTTTTTTGGTCTCTTCAAGCAGGAGTTTAGATTTGCAGTGGTAGTTTTCCAAGAATGCCCCTACCTATTGTCTCCCCCTTTTCTTTTTTCCTTTTAGTAGGTAGCATTCAGATGAATGTCCCTATTAACTCATTATTACAGACCCTTCCTCAATTTGAATTTCTTCTTCCCATCCCATTTTTTGGCCAAATTTGTGTCTGTTTACCCTATGATATGCATAATTATATCTTTTTAGCCCCCTCCCCCCTTCGTGGAGTTTTTTTTATCATTTACTAAGATGTTCTACTCTTCAAAGATTTCATAAGAGTGGACTATATGTTGTAAAAGCAACACAAATTATGTATTGAATGAAAGGTGCAAGTATATATTTAGGGAGGTTGGACAAGTATGGTTTAAGTTTTGCAGCCACTAGGTAGTGGCACCCAGGATAATGGGAGAGGATGGAATATGAAAAATACAACCAAATTTATAACTATGATTTGTTTAGAGACCGTCAGCGTGGTTGAAGTAGTTTTGCTGGACAATGTCATGGGATGACCTGGGGCTGATATGGTGTCTTGTTCATAAATTTGACGATTTTTCCACCTAACCTCCCTACATATCCAAACCCAGCTCTCCGGTCCACCCTCTTCAATTTACCATATTCAATGTCATAATTCTGTTAATGACACTCATGATACTACCCAAAACATTAGCTCGACAAATAATGAATGAAATCTATATTAAACACACAAAACTGTTCTAGAGTCGAACCAAAACTTAATCCTTTATTGGGGAATGTTAGGGATATACTCCGTATAAAAAATGTGCCTCAATTATACATCAAGCAAACACATACTCCCTTCATTCCCTATTTGATTACAAATTGTGGTTTACGAAGTAAAATTTCTTACTTTTTGAAATCATTTTATTTATAAATTGAATATCAATAAGATATAAAAAATTGTAATTTATTTAGGAACAGAGGATATACGTCTGTGTATCCTAACAGACATAAAATATGTATATTTGTCTTTAGTGTACAATTGAGGTACACTACTGTAGCTGTAATATTTTTCCTTTTTCACTCCCTTTTAAGTTTTACCTTGGCCAGCACAAATCCCATGTCAAAAATGAGTGTGCGGTCTAGCATTGGAAGCATCGGAAAAAAAGTGAGTCATTGAATTTTTTTCATCATTCATCCTTCCCCTTTGTCTCTTGTACTTTCCGCCATTTTTAGGGTTTATAAGCACCCCTTTCTACTTCCGATTTCGGCCACCCAGTTTCTGAGGAATGGAGACATCACTCAGATGCTACGCAGGTTCCAAGTCAATCAAGCTTCACGCTAAGGAGAGATTCCTTCTCGACTCTTCTACTCATTTGAAGGTACTCTCCTCCCCTCTTTTTTCCCGTTTTGGAATGATTTTTTTCGAAAACGTTAATCTGATATGTTTATCTGTCATCATCTCGCCGAACCGTGAATCTGCGTGCGTCGGTTAGAGTTGAAGCCCGATAATTTCTGGAAATGGTCATTCTGAACATGCTTTCTGGTGTTGCTCCTGTTTATGTTTTTGAAATTAATGTTTTTTAAAATGCCTGAAATTGTTTGTGATTTTGCTTGAATGGATGCCATTATCAATAGATATTTAGATATGAATTGAACACTATTTGATGACTTTTGTCTAAACTCTAAAGATTAATAAGCTGTTTTTGGAGTCGGTCGAAAGCTGCTCTCCTAAATCCCAAAGCTTACTTGAAGTTTGAACATGAGAATACCAGATTTCTCAGCTTATCTTGGTCTTGAGATATTTTCCGTGCGTGTCTGACTGTGGGAGTACCGCATGATGATGATGATGATGTTTCAGAGTTTTCATCTCAATTTTTCTTCTTACAAGTGCCGTGACAAGGACATCCGGCATAAAACATTGCCACAATGTTTTATGCTTTTATTTATAGTGTGTATCGGGAGTATACATTTATTTTGTACTAGAGTTAATGCAACTGTGACCCAATTAATTGGGATTAAGATGATGATAATGGTGATGGTGGTGCACACTCTAGTTGCTAATTTGTTCTTGAAATTATTTGATTGACACGTTCCTTTTTTCATGGCTAGTTATCCTTTCTGATACTCCCTTTCATTTGTTTCATAATGATTGGCAGGTTCATGGAGAATTAGACACAGAGACTGGAGTTCCAAGTCACTTTAGTACAATGATAAGCCACTTCTATCAGAATGCATGCTCCCAATCTTTCCTTTTATCTCTTCTGTACTGAAGAAAGCTGTAATGGCTGCTCAAGGAAAATAAAATTAGGATTACGAAGAATTAAAATGAAAACAGCATGGCTAACACAATGCTTGCTTCTGTGTTCTTAATTTTGATGATTGGACATTTGTAGGTATCTTCTTCGCTCGGTGTAGGATTGCTGTATGACAAGAAAGATACTCTCCGGTACAGTGTACATGTGAAGAAATCATTTAGTGTTACTGCTGATCCGCGCCTTAACTTTCAAATCAAGGGGAGATGTGATGTGGATCAAGAATTTGAACAGGTCGGCATTAAAGGGAAAATACAATATTTTACTTGTTACAAAATTTACAATGCTTGATGGTATAATTGTGTTAATGTTTTTTATGCTGTTCTTGTGTATGCCATCAATTTCTGCGTAGAGGATTGATTACTTTGAATTAAACCAGTTTTAAAATGCAAGAAAAATAAATGTTTTCACTTTTTAAGGTAAACCCAAGCATAAGAAAATAACTTTCCCTAGCATTTTATTTTTTTTCTCAAGCTTTGCTAGGGATCCAAAGTCCTAATACTCCTTTAGAATATTGATATTAAAGAACCAATTCTTTTTTAATAAATATTTCCTGTCTTTTTTAATTGAACACATTGACAGAGGAAATCAAGTGGAAAAGCTGAATTCATTTGGGATATTATGAACTTCAATAAAGACCAAGATGTGCGGATCAAAATTGGATATGAAGCCTTTGAGAAGGTACAAATTCTTATCATCTTCATTTATGCTATGTTTGTTTGAGAAGATAAATATAGAGTTCTGAGAGAAAGATGGAAGAGTGTGAGAATAAAGAAATAACATAGAAAGTAAGCGAAGTTTTTCTAGTCATTAGTACGAGAGAAAAAAGAGAAAGAAAGTTGAAAGAAATATGTTATTTTTTGAAAGTACAAAAAAAGAAAAATATTTCATCAAGGTGCTAGATGAGAATGGGTGCAAATGGAACAATCTTGTGGATCGTTCTCGTTCACTTGAAAAGAATGCTCTTTCTTGCCTATTTTATCGCACAAGAAGAGAGATTGCAAAAACCTTGTGGGTCACGCCTTCATTTTTTCTCCCTCCCTATCTATTCCAAAACCAAACAAGTAGTTTTCACGCTCTCTTCCTTTATTCTGCTTTTCTATACTAGCAAATAATGGCTTGATATTGGATGGTACTTGCATAATTAGGTCTTCTTTTACACATTCCATGCTATCACATATGATTATTTTGTACTCCGTATATTCTTTCTACACCATGGCTCTATGATGATCCTTTTATAAATTAAATTGCTCATGCTTTTATTACTTATATGGTTCAATGATCCGAGGATTGGCTTAAGACTGGGGAACAACATCAGGTAGTACTCGCATATGCTCTGCTTTTCAACTTACCAAGTTACCCCTACTTAGCATCTTGGAGTAACTTTGAGACTTGGATATATAAAATGGATTTTGTCCCCATAGATCAACAATGATTTTAAATATTACTATGATACAATACAACTTTCCATGCTCTCAACACAGATGATTACGCGAAATGAAAGGCATTTTGGTATTTCACACTCCTATCCACTCATTATTCCTTCCTTATTTCTTATGTCTGATACACTAGAACGCTATGACCTTTTTTTGGAATGCCGAGCTTAGTTGTAATGCTTTTCAGTGTTCCTTAATTTGAGTTTGGAAAATTGAGTGCTACGAACATCTTGATTTTCATTGTCTTCTTCGCCTTCTTTTCATCCCGACTGTTGCGTGTGTCAGGTTCCGTATGTGCAGATCAGAGAAAACAATTGGACTGTGAATGCTGATCTTGCTGGGAGATGGAATGTGAGGTATGCGTTATGAGTAGAGATATTACTATTATTTGCCAGATAAATTGTGAGACAGACATGTACACTATGAATGCTGTCCAAACTTATATGAAGAATCACTTGTGAAAACATGACACTCTAAGGCCATTTTCATTAAGTGATAGTGATTTTTATAAGTTTATGGTTTTGTTTGGTAACCTTTATTTAAATAAGGGTGCGTTTGGCAAGGGTCATCTACCCCAAACCACTGAATTTATTTGAGGGGAGAAGCTTTTTTTTTTTGGTATATTCAGTAAGTGTATGCTCCCAACCAAACGAGGAAAGTTTGGTTTCAATGCCATTTGTTATTGCAATTCTACTATCCTCACNAAGAAAAAGACTAAATTAGGAGTAAGATATTGAAAATATATCAGAGTAGGATTTTTCATATTTTTATTCATAAAATAGGTGTTGAAATGCACTTACATTATCAATCGTGTTCATATACATTACTAAAAAATATAGTAATGTGCACATGTATAATGTCACATTACAATCACATTACTACCGGACGAAGTTTTATTTTGGAAATAAAAACATAGGACTCTAATTTAGATAATTTACTAGTTTTCTACCCCGTGCTTCGCACGGGCTCGTATAATCTCACGTGAATTATAACTATAAAATTCAAAGCTCTATTTTAAAAATAGATAAAAATGAATTGCTCAAAATTTTTATCGATGCATTTTTAAATATGATATCTTAATTTTTATCGATGCATTTAATTAAGGGAAAAATAATACAAAAGCAAGTTAGGGCCAAACCAAATCCCATCAAAGGAGAAAAAAAGCATAACAAAAGATTAATTTTTTTTAAAAAAGTACTTAGGGAAAAGACCAAACAAAAGAAAACAAAATCTTAACCAACTAATTAATAATACTACAAGCATTGCAAATTCTCAAAAGAGATCGACATTGCAACATTAGTACCAAACAAATTCAGCATCCCAAGCCAGTGTATAGCCTAACCAATTTGCTGAAACCGAAACCAAAAAAACAATGTCAAATTTCAATGCATTAAAACTCTCTAGGAAGAATAGGTAAGTAAGCAAGTATACTACAGAGTATAAAATAATCCCATAATGTGTAGCCACCAAATCCAGTAATAAAATAATCCCAAGGTAGCATTAGTTAAGGTATACTATACTAATCTTTAAGTAAAATAAATTTAAAAAACTTAAAATTTTGCTTTGTTTTACGTTATGTAACATTCTTTCTGAGATTGAAGGTGTTTTTTTCAAAATTAAATTATTTTAATTATCTTCTGTATTTTGTAACTTAGAACTGAAATTAATATGTTATTTTTAACATAATATCTAATCAATGGCTTAATTTTTCATGCCTAATCTCCCCCCCCCCCTAAAATTCAAAGTTTCCCCGACTCTTTTTCACTTTCCCTCCTAAATTTTATCACTTTTCTTACGCCACCATTCAGTCCAGTTTTCAATTCCCACTCACTTTCAACTCTTAGACCTAATTTTGTCAACTGATGTTTCATTGTGTTTTTCAAATTTTTTATTACCTTTAATTTTGGTAATAACAAAATATTTGGCTCACTTAACTCATCCCATATTTTATTTGTATAACTTTTATTCAATTTCTAAATACACTAAATTTAAAACATGAGACTTTGTAAATTTCTTATAAAGATGGTAAACCATTTTATGAGGGAATGTGCAAACATTTGGTAAAATAAAAGTAAAAAATTTAAAAATATAATATTCTTATTGAAAGGCAAACACTATTTCGGATTTTATCGATTTTAATTCTGATCGTATTGAATATTATCGATCTCGGATCTAATCAATTTCGGATATTATCAATTTCGAATCTAATCGGTTCGGATTTGATTGGTTTTGGATAGAAATAGGATATAAATTACTTAGTTCGATTTTGGTTCGTTTCGGGTCATTTCGGGTTTTCAGTTATTGATCAGACCTTCATTTTTTTGGATCATTTAGTTTCGGTTTCAATTTCGAATGATTCAGTTCGGGTAATCAATCCTTATTCTATTTTGCGAGGTCTATTGGTACCAAATTTTAGCTTACCCTTTCCATGGAGTAAAAGAAACTTGTGGCTTTGCAAAGTGGAACATGCAAATCCAGACGCATATTTCAAAGACATGTGGCTTTGACCAAAGCATTGGTCATCCCTCAGTATTTTTCCTTAACGCTAAGAAAACTAAAATTTGTCAACCTTGAACTACAGAAGAAAAAGAAATAAGGATTCCAATATTTTGGCCTTGACCACAATCATCAAATGCTTCGACAATACCCCCCACTCGCGAATGTATTACAATAATCATTTTAGGATGTGATTCTAACTTCTAATTAAAAGCTGAAAAACAATTGGAGGAATCAACAGGGAAAGCAAAATTAAGCTTATGGATGTGCATACCTTTTTTCCGGCCAACGTATGAATTGTGTCACTTTGCAAAACACAAAAATTTGATCTCAAATGAAGGAATATGATATATACTGTCGTTATCTACTCTATAATAAATAACTTACGAACTTAAACAAATCATAAAATTGGTGTTACAAATACACTCCGTAATAGTATTGTGAAACTGGTATGGTGAAATATACTCTGTAATAAAATTTTAGTGAGCTAACATGTCATGGAAGATTACTCATAAGTAGCGAGGCTAGGTTCAAGATTTCAGCTTTATTTCAACTCCCAAGATCTCTGCAAAAGACATAAGAATATCAATTCTATTAAAACACTAATTCTAGAGCATGAATATTTGAATATTACCAAAACCTAATTTTAGACCAAGGTTTGAATTGTGATGATTGTAACGCTATAAATGTTGTATTTGGGCCTAGAATTGGTTGGGTATACTTTGCACTGTCACCATGAGGTTAGCGAGCCTTAATGAACTGATTCAGGTGTAGCTTCAAAAATAGTCATTTGAAATAATGAGCACCAAAAACAGCAATCATTCATGCTAGTGTGAAATGGATGTGAAAACTACTAAAAGTGGCCATGAGGCTCATGGTGAGAGTGCAAACACATTTTATCCGGTAAGAGTGTAATAACATAAAGTTCACAATATAATGAATGAAGCTCACCGGCTTCTATATTTAGTTTCACAGCCACTTGGCATTCCCTCCAAGCGAAGCAATGACTTGCGTTCATGTCTTGTTGAAATTTTGACCTCTTTTCTTCAGTTTCTTGATGGCTTTTTGAGAGACGTGAACGCTTGATAGCAGAAAAGTTCTTCATCACGGACTACAGCTTCTTTTGTGTAACGGGAATTGTAATACCTTGGTGTGTCCAAATCTTACACCTTTATTTCCAACCTTTAAGAGCCTAGGATTCCACAACCAAAAAAACAACCAAAAAAGGAACCTTAGAGCCTACATACTCTGTATTCAGTAAGGGTAAAATTGACTTTAATGTCTATGATCTCGCATTTATTCGAGTAGTAAAACTCAAGTTGCTAAATTATCAAGCAAAATATATCTTAAAAAGATGGTAGAAATGTGTTTTTCAGCCATCTCAACAAAAAAACCTTCTGCATTACTTTAATTTATTGTATAGAAATATAGAGCCCTACAAAGTCAAAACATAAATGGTAGTAGTAAGTGTAAAGAACTAATGGGCCATTAAGAGCAATTAGAAGAAGACGTTAGCAAAAAAATGGTATTAACCATATTTCCAAAGGTAAGCAGCATAACACTTGTCATGAGTGAAAATTTGTGCTCAATGATTTAATGATACGATAAGTAATAATAACTGCATTCTTGAGATAGAGGGGTGCAATGGGAATAAAGTTGTAGAGGTGGTAGCTACAGTGCCACTCAAAAACAAAGATAGTTAGCATGTTCATGTTAATGGCAGTAGACTGCATCCTTGACCCCCTATACCATTAATATATCCAAGTGGGTGAATAATATTAGTACAATTCATAAAAGTAAGGATACTATTTTTAGGAAGATTAAAAATTATTTCTCACTAAGCCTAAATTGCTACTCGTGCTTTGAAAGATCAAATAAGCCTTTGGAGGTGTTCAAAATTCTCAAATCCTTCAAAGCAATTAAAGAGGCATTTCAATTTTGTTGTCAGCATTTAGCAAATAGGCATATTATATTTCTAACTTAATATCTCTTCAATGCATTTAACCAATAATGAAATAATCCTCTTGGCATGAAAAATACCGAACAACAATTGATTATTCCAAAAATTACCACAATATAATGAAGTACTCAAGAACACCGGTGCTCATTTTGCATAACAAAAACAATAATTTTTTGTCTAATTTACACATACATCCCAATTACCTCTAATCTATATTACAGTATAATTCAAAAATGAAATGCAAATTTAACATCAAAGAATATCTAAAATCCATAGCATGTATCCATTCCCATAAAATCAAAGAAATGCATTCGAATAAATGCAGGGCTTAAACATTCCAAAAAACACACCCACATGTATATATTATGCACCAAATTAGAAATACTTAATATATTATTATATGACTTTAAAGATGGGACCAAAGTGAAAATTTCTTATATTGGATACCAAAGCCCACTTCGGACTCCATTTTAAAAGATAAACGCTAGTTTTTTACCCCGTGCTTCGCACGGGCTCGTATAATCTCACGTAGATTATATCTATAAAATTCAAAGTTTTATTTAAAAAATAAATAAAACTGATTTACTCAAAATTTCTATCGATACATTTTTAAATATGATATCTTAATGTATGTGTGTATAAGAAAATAAAATTTTATTAAGGAGAAAATAGTACAAAAGGAAGTTAGGGCCAAACCAAATCTCCTCAAAGGAGGAAAAAAAGCATAACAAAAGATTAAAAACCTTTTTTAAAAAGTCAAACTGGGAAATTAATTTTAGGACGGAGGGAGTAAAAAATAATGCTAAAAATTGAGGAAGCAAACATTACACGGGAAGATGAGTTGAAGAAAAAAAATATTATTAGTAAAAGCCACTTCCTTAGTCTTTGTCCATACCTCGGATGGCCTTTGCAGGTTGTGGATGGATCAAGCTTCCTAGTTGCTTTTCTTCTTTAATCTCAAAAGTAATAAAAAATACAAATTGAAGAATTTCAAATCAGTAATGAGTTGAGAAAAGATTCAAATGGAGAATCCACTTTAAAAAGAATAAATAAATAAATAAATAAATAAAGAACACGCCTTTTGTTTTTCAAAACCCACAAACCCTTGCGCACTGGGCAATGGATGTTTTAACACTGTCATGGCTTCAAACACGCCCACTGGGATGTATTCCCTGGCCAATTAAAACTCATATCAGTTAGCCACCAAAATCTTTTAAACCTTGAACAAAGCTCACTCTGTATCAAATAACTTTTGCAAGAGGAACCATATACAACCTACCACTGCATTTTTATCTTTTTTTAAATATACCAGAGTCGAAGAGATCTTCATCTCCCTTTTAGAGCAGTATTAAAATAATAAATATAAATAAACAAATTATTCTAAGTAATGATAATCCCAGGCCTAATAGTATTACAATTCTAGGCTTAGTGATTTTTTTCATATTTAACACGTCTGTTCAAACTTCAAATGTGTATCTAGGAGCTTTGAGACTATCAATTTTACACTGCTTTGAGACTATCAAGCGTACGTGCAAGGAAAATAATAACTCAGCAAGAGAAACTCCATATCATATGACACTTGGGAGGCTCACATCTCAATGTGTAAACATAAAAATTAGAAACCAACCAACTACACTTGGAATAGATAAATACATACTCGTAGCTAAGAGAACCCATGCATTTTCCTAGAAACAATTGGCGGAGTGAATACCATGAAATACAAATGACACAATTCGGAGGGCATGGATCCATAGTGCGAAAGTTGATAACGAAAAAGACATAACATACTTGAAATGAGCTTTAACACTCTAGTTTAACAAAATTAGTTAAATAAAAGCATGAAAAGTTATCATGTACTTGCAACATCTGACCTGGATAGGATAGAAAAAATTTATTCCCCTCATGACACACGACAATGCTAGCTCTGGGTGCTCAATATGTAGATCATGCTCCATCAAAGGTGACATGTTTTTGCTCTGAAAAAGCAATAGCCTACACTAACTACAAAATTAATTGCAACAAATTAGAGAAATACAGCCCATAATCACATCAGTTGAATGATACCTCTAGCCTTGGAGTAAGCTTTAGCACTCCAGTGTAATAATTTTAGTTTTATAAGAGATCAAAAGTTATCTATTACTTAAAACATCTCATTCAGATATGATTATAAAAGTTATTCCCCAAGGGGAAAATCCACTTTTGTTGAAGATGTATAAAAATGAAGTGGGAGATTTACACCATAGTGAAATGAAAATTGAGCCCAGAATATAGGATATGATTTTTTAAAAAGTAAAAAGCTCAACTGGGCAAAAAAAAAAGAGTAAAAAGCTCAACTGGGCACTAACCCGTTCATCAATTTTCTTTTCAGCCTCGGGTTTCTTTTCTAGTTCAGATATTCGTTGCATGTTCCCATCATATAGCTTATACAATAGAAACTCCATTCTTATAACTCCAAAGGTTGAAATATGAAGCACGACTGAAAACAAATTAGAATAACACAAAGCATTACTATAACAGGGAATCACCCACCAATCTATTCCATGACCTAAACTAATATGGAGCAACAATAAACCCAAATCCAAGCCAAGGATAACCAAATATTACCAAAGTCCTACCACGAAAAGGATTCCCGAGAGGCAAAACTATGAAGCACCAAATTGGAATTCAACCCAGAAGAGGAGAAAATAGAAGCGACACTTACCAAGATTTGGCCACAGTGATAGGCCAGAAACAAAACAACATTAGGTGAAAAGGAAAGCTAAATGTAGAATCCATCCAAAAAAATAAAAACATTAAAGACATACAAATGTAAACTGATGACCGGAAAAAACCAATTAAACTCTCCGACATTTGATGACCTAGCCGCTTATCAATCTCCCCCTGCTAAAAACCTCTTAGCGAATTTGGAGTCTCTAATTCGGAACCTGTAAACCTCGTCGCCGTAAGAAAGCTCTAATGGCCGTGCTCTAATGTCCGGAAGGAGCGTCTATACAGAGGTTTCTGGCTTATTGAATCGCCACTAACCAACATTGAAAGTAACGGAGGAAATATGATTCCAATATTTGAAGTTGATGAGTCAGAAAATATTGGCCAAATAAGCACCTAGACTAGCCAACACTCCTCAACCGCCCCAGCCTCTCAATCCTTCCTCATCCCCGCATCAACTGTGTATCCATCGTTGTGCCCCACCGCATCGAGAATGTATTACTCATATTTCTTTAAAGGGTATACCCCTTATCTTCATATTTTTGAAGTTTGCGTCGTATCTCTAATTATGGGTTATTTTTATGTTTCATATCATTTATATTTACATAAAAATTGCATCGTAGAATCTAGTTAGCAACAAAAAAAGAATGAATGAACCTGGTGATTGCTGATTGGTGACGCCGAAACGAAGATGGTGATTGCCGATTAGGTCTGGTGATTGCCGATTGGTGAGGACCAAGAGATGGTGATTGCCGGGAGATAGGCGTCGGTTTGGGAAGGCCGGGACCGGGAGATGGTGATTGTCGATTGGTGATTGACCGGAGATGGTGATTGCCAATTTCGGCACTGGGATTTGCCGACTTGGGATACGGGGTTGGGACTTGGAGATTGGGTCAGACAGCAAATTTGGGAACTGGGTTTTTTTCTAAAAGATTTGGTCTGGGCTATGTTTGTCCACTTTCAATATGGCACACATACCAAGGTGATGAGTAAAATGGCACAAATACCCCTAGACTAGCCAACACTCCTCAACCGCCCCAGCCTCTCAATCCTTCCTCATCCCCGCATCAACTGTGTATCCATCGTTGTGCCCCACCGCAATCGAGAATGTATTACTCATATATATTTCTTTAAAGGGTATACCCCTTATCTTCATATTTTTGAAGTTTGCGTCGTATCTCTAATTATGGGTTATTTTTATGTTTCATATCATTTATCGTTACATAAAAATTGCACCGTAGAATCTAGTTAGCAACAAAAAAAGAATGAATAAACCTGGTGATTGCTGATTGGTGACGCCGGAACGGAGATGGTGATTGCCGATTAGGTCTGGTGATTTCCGATTGGTGAGGACCAAAAGATGGTGATTGCCGGGAGATAGGCGTCGGTTTGGGAAGGCCGGGACCGGGAGATGGTGATTGTCGATTGGTGATTGACCGGAGATGGTGATTGCCGATTTCGACACTAGGATTTGCCGACTTGTGAGACGGGGTTGGGACTTGGAGATTGGGTCAGACAGCAAATTTGGGAACTGGGTTTTTTTTCTAAAAGATTTGGTCTGGGCTATGTTTGTCCACTTTCAATATGGCACACATACCAAGGTGATGAGTAAACTGACACAAATACCCCTAAACTAGCCAACACTCCTCAACCGCCCCAGCCTCTCAATCCTTCCTCATCCCCGCATCAACTGTGTATCCATCGTTGTGCCCCACCACAATCGAGAATGTATTACTCATATATATTTCTTTAAAGGGTATACCCCTTATCTTCATATTTTTGAAGTTTGCATCGTATCTGTAATTATGGGTTATTTTTATGTTTCATATCATTTATCGTTACATAAAATTGCACCGTAGAATCTAGTTAGCAACAAAAAAGAATGAATAAACCTGGTGATTGCTGATTGGTGACGCCGGAACGTAGATGGTGATTGCCGATTGGTGAGGACCAAGAGATGGTGATTGCCGGGAGATAAGCGTCGGTTTGGGAAGGCCGGGACCGGGAGATGGTGATTGTCAATTGGTGATTGACCGGAGATGGTGATTGCCGATTTCGGCACTAGGATTTGCCGACTTGGGAGACGGGGTTGGGACTTAGAGATTGGGTCAGACAGCAAATTTGGGAACTTGGTTTTTTTCTAAAAGATTTGGTCTGGGCTATGTTTGTCCACTTTCAATATGCCACACATACCAAGGTGATGAGTAAAATGACACAAATACCCCTAGACTAGCCAACACTCCTCAACCGCCCCAGCCTCTCAATCCTTCCTCATCCCCGCATCAACTGTGTATCCATCGTTGTGCCCCACCACAATCGAGAATGTATTACTCATATATATTTCTTTAAAGGGTATACCCCTTATCTTCATATTTTTGAAGTTTGCGTCGTATCTCTAATTATGGGTTATTTTTATGTTTCATATCATTTATCGTTAGTTAAAAATTGCACCGTAGAATCTAGTTAGCAACAAAAAAGAATGAATAAACCTGGTGATTGCTGATTGGTGACGCCGGAACAGAGATGGTGATTGCCGATTGGTGAGGACCAAGAGATGGTGATTGCCGGGAGATAGGTAAGTCATTTTTGGGTTAGTTCTTTTTATCCAATTTTAGGCATTAGACAACAAATCTTGCTCATATTTAGTCTCAATTGTTCCACTTCCAAACATATAAATTGTATTCTCATATAATATCATATGATATGTATAGTTTGTATATTCAAGCATTTACGAGAAAAAGAGCATTTTTTAGAGTATTGAGCATAAACAATCGAGAATGTATCACTCATTTCTTTAGAGGGTATACCCCTTATCTTCATATTTTAGAAGTTAGCGTCGTATCTCTAATTATGGGTTATTTTTATGTTTCATATCATTTATCCTTGCATAAAAATTACACCGTAGAATCTAGTTAGCAACAAAAAAAGAATGAATAAACCTGGTGATTGTTGAGTGGGTGATGCCGGAACGGAGATGGTGATTGCCGATTAGGTCTGGTGATTGCCGATTGGTGAGGACCAAGAGATGCTCAGATCTGTGCTGCTCCATATCCAATCGTAACACAGCCCGATCCACCATCAAATCCAACACTGTACTGTCACGAGATTTGCAGCACCGATCTTGTGCTGCTCAGATCTGTGAAAAAAGAAAGGTCCATTGCTCAGATCTGTGGAAAAAGAAAGGTCCATTGCTCAGATCTCTGTAAGAGGAGACTCAAACGAAGAGAGATAGAATTAGAGAAGAAGATTGGGGGTTAGAAGGGATGAGAGAAGACTAGGAGAGAGAATTCATTGAAGAAGTAAATTGGATGGAAGAGATCAAAGAAAGAATCAAAGAAGATGACTGGGGAGAGACGAATTAGATAAGAGGGTAGATAAGATGGAAGAGAGAGAGAGAGAGAAGGAAACACAAGAAAAAGAACAAGAAGACTGAAGAAGAGGACGAAATCAGAAAAGGAAGGAGGAGACCGAAAGGAAAGATGAATTTAGATGGAAAGGGGATTGGAGGATGATTGTGAAAGATGATGGTATAAATGTACTACGTATAATAGACTTTTTGTGCTATTTTAGTAAAAAAATATAGAATAGATAACCTATATTAATAAACAATGTTTCCATGATCCCTCTTGCGCCGCGAGTTTGTTTGCTAGACTATTTGAAAATCCATAGCCCCCATGTTCAACTATTAGAATAGTTTGTTCAAGGGAATGTAAGGTCGTCCCAGTGCATGGTGTTTAAACAATTTCACCGCTTATTTTTCTATACAACTTTGGCCCCAAAACCTATGAAAACATTCAAATATGTGAGATTTGGACATTTTATTATTTGTATATATTGAGGGAATTGTAGAGGGTGAAAGTCAGCTATTGCTTTCTCCTCACTGGCATGCGATGGAGGGATCATCTGCTAAGAGATGAATTCACCTTGCCAGCTAGCTCCCATGATCTGCAGGACGCTTGGTGAGGCTTCTCGAGGGCGATCAAGATGCCAGTGGGAGGTTCCACATAACATTGAATAGATTGGGTGAATTACTATATTTTTAGAATTGGATGATATGTTGTTTGGTATATGAAGAGAGCGAGGAGGAGATGGAGATGGAGTGGAGAAGCTGGCTGTGGGGCAAAAAGTCGTTCCACCAGATTCCCAACGATGAAACCAAAAGCTCCACTTTGACTTCTTCACATTCCAAAAAATTCTCAAGTGATCGGGTAACATTAGTTACTTTTTTTCTTAAGTTTATATTTTGTGAGATGGAATTAGTTTTTAAGAGTTGGTTTTAGCTATTTCTACCCCTAACACCTTAGCTTTGATATAAGTGACAATATGCATATTTTTTATAAATTGGCTACTAGAAATGAAGTACTTTGTATTAATGAGCAGAGAAGACACCATAAGATATTTCAGTAAGTATTACTACTCCGATGATGTTTGTTACAATGAATTCAGATTCGGATACAGATTTCGAGTTGAGAGCCAGAACTTATTCGCCTACCTTGAACAAATGATAAAAGCATTTGACAACAAATCTTGCTCATATTTATTCTCAATTGTGCCACATCCAAACATATAAATTGTTTTCTCATATGTCATATGATATGCATAGTTTGTATATTCAAAGCATTTACGAGAAAAAGAGAATTTTTTTTAAAGTGTTGAGCATAAACAATCAGGAATGTATTACGCATATTTCTTTAAAGGGTATACCCCTTATTTCATATTTTTGAAGTTTGCGTCGTATCTCTAATTATGGGTTATTTTTATGTTTCATATCATTTATCGTTACATAAAAATTGCACCGTAGAATCTAGTTAACAACAAAAAAAGAATGAATAAACCTGGTGATTGCTGATTGGTGACGCCGGAACGGAGATGGTGATTGCCGATTAGGTCTGGTGATTGCCGATTGATGAGGACCAAGAGATGGTGATTGTCGGGAGATAGGCGTCGGTTTGGGAAGGCCGGGACCGGGAGATGGTGATTGTCAATTGGTGATTGACCGGAGATGGTGATTGCCGATTTCGGCACTGGGATTTGCCGACTTGGGAGACGGGGTTGGGACTTGGAGATTGGGTCAGACAGCAAATTTGGGAACTGGGTTTTTTTCTAAAAGATTTGGTCTGGGCTATGTTTGTCCACTTTCAATATGGCACACATACAAAGGTGATGAGTAAAATGACACAAATACCCCTAGACTAGCCAACACTCCTCAACCGCCCCAGCCTCTCAATCCTTCCTCATCCCTGCATCAACTGTGTATCCATCGTTGTGCCCCACCGCATCGAAAATGTATTACTCATATTTCTTTAAAGGGTATACCCCTTATCTTCATATTTTTGAAGTTTGCGTCGTATCTCTAACTATGGGTTATTTTTATGTTTCATATCATTTATCGTTACATAAAAATTGCACCGTAGAATCTAGTTAGCAACAAAAAAAGAATGAATAAACCTGGTGATTGCTGATTGGTGACGCCGGAACGAAGATGGTGATTGCCGATTAGGTCTGGTGATTTCCGATTGGTGAGGACCAAGAGATGGTGATTGCCGGGAGATAGGCGTCGGTTTGGGAAGGCCGGGACCGGGAGATGGTGATTGTCGATTGGTGATTGACCGGAGATGGTGATTGCCGATTTCGACACTAGGATTTGCCGACTTGGGAGACGGGGTTGGGACTTGGAGATTGGGTCAGACAGCAAATTTGGGAACTGGGTTTTTTTTCTAAAAGATTTGGTCTGGGCTATGTTTGTCCACTTTCAATATGGCACACATACCAAGGTGATGAGTAAAATGACACAAATAACCCAAGACTAGCCAACACTCCTCAACCGCCCCAGCCTCTCAATCCTTCCTCATCCCCACATCAACTGTGTATCCATCATTTTGCCCCACCGCATCGAGAATGTATTACTCATATTTCTTTGAAGGGTATACCCCTTATCTTCATATTTTTGAAGTTTGCGTCGTATCTCTAATTATGCGTTATTTTTATGTTTCATATCATTTATCGTTACATAAAAATTGCACCGTAGAATCTAGTTAGCAACAAAAAAGAATGAATAAACCTGGTGATTGCTGATTGGTGACGCCGGAACGGAGATGGTGATTGCCGATTAGGTCTGGTGATTGCCGATTGGTGAGGACCAAGAGATGGTGTTTGCCGGGAGATAGGTAAGTCATTTTTGGGTTAGTTGTTTTTATCCAATTTTAGGCATTTTTAATATTTTTATTGTTTAATTTTTATTTGTTTAGCTTAGTTTTATTTTAATTCCTATTTTTACAAACTTTTTATTTTCATTCAAAAATAGTTGTTTTTAATCATTTTTTTTACATGTTATTATTTAAGTATATTTTGCTTTCCCTAACCTAAATTATCAGATATTTTTAGAGCACGGTGCAGTAAAAGGATAAATCTGAGTCCAAGTCTCAAAGGGAATTTTGACCAGCCCCAATTCCAAATAGCAGTGAAAAGGGACAACTTGGGAGCCCAATAATCATTTTTCCAAAGCCTAATACGTTGTCACAGCAGCCCAGCCCCAATCCATTGACGTTCATAGAGGAGCGAAGCAAGTAGCTTCGTAGCCAATTCTACTTCACTCTCTCACCAAAGAATTGATGGAGTCAGCCGTGAATCATTCAAATCTATTCAAATTCGATGAGTAACCGAACGGCGACTTCAATTCCTCAAATCAAATGCTCTAACGTTCGGCCATCAATTCCGCTCCAAACCGAGTCAGCAACGGTGCCTTGATCTCTTAAATCAACAACGGGAAGAGGCCTCCAGGCTATAAATTGGGCAAGGAATAGCAGCAGAGGGGGAGGGGGAACGAACCAGAGAGCTCCATTCTCCAATTTCTTCATCTTCTTCTTCTATAGGTACCCAAATAAATTGGCTTCCGGACTTAATCTTGAAGTCAACCCTTTAAATTTTCAATTCTTTTGTTGTTTCTATGTTCAAGTGTTGTTTTTTTCCAATTTATCACTATTTTTGTTACTTGTTCATGTAATAAAATCTGAAAAAAAAATATAACAGTTGGTGTTCTTTTGGGTGTATGTTCTTGTTTTAAATGTTCATATATAATCCCTTATGAATGAGAATTGATTCTTTCTTATTTACTTCAATTATTGCACAAGTTGTTAAATTGGTTGAATTGTTTCAAATTCATAAGTAAGTTTTATGTAGAATTCGGTTTTGGTTGAAGCTATTTTAGCTCCATAAGATAGTTAAATAAACTCCGAATTCATACGTGTTTCCTTGTTGTGCTTGTGTTCGTTGATTTTAAGGATTTTGGACTTCTTAGCCCCATAAGTTGATTCATTTTCCTTAGAATTCGTTATAAAGTGATTTTGTTATGTTATGTGTTTGTTTTCCGTTTTCTTTAAATTGAGATTGTTTAAGTTCAATAAACAATTCTCATTTTATTGAAAATACGTTGTGTTCCTCTATGTCAATAGAAAAAACGTCATTGGTTTAAGAAGTTAATGGAAATCTGTGAAATGTGCTCATCATTAGGAGAAAAAGTTTATTAAAATGCATAGGGTATTGGCGGTTTGTGAATAGACTATGTATGAGAGTTGAATGCATAATAAATTCTCTCTTTTATAAACTTTTTCTATAGTGGAAGTATGTTATCATGCTTGAATAGAGAGTTGGGGTTCAAAAGTATATTTCAAAACGGGCTTTTGAATTGCATGACTCCGGGCCGTGTGGAGAGTTGACAATCCTCCGTATCGTGGTTAAGGAAATGAATCGACTCGGCCTTTGATTTGTTTTTTTATTCTTAAGTGCGTAAGTTACGTAATATATTGTCTACGTGCCTATTATATGTGTACTGTTCGATTTGTGTTTGTTTTTACTTTTTTTAAATTTTGTTTCGGGTTCTTGGCGGTGTTTTTCGAGTTACCTTGGTTGAGGAAGTTGATTATCTTTTGAGCTTGTTTTCCCTCACTTTATCAAAAAATCAAAAAAAAAAAAATAAGAAAACATTTAAACCAAAAATATCTACTTTTTATTGACCCCCCCTTTGTGTTATATAAGTATAAGTCTATTTAATAAGTGTTTGTTTATAAGTTATATTATAAGTTCTTTGTTATATAAGTTACTTATAAGTTTTAGTGTTTATTTTTATAATGAGTTCAATTATAAATTTTATAAGTGTTATCTTTTGTGTAGTATTTAGTTTTACTCTTATGTTTATTTTTGTGACAATGTGTTTGTATGCTAAATTGGTTTTAAAAAGTACAACATTTCTCCGTGGGATCGACCCTTACTTGCCCTAGCTATAGTTTTAATTTGATTATATATTGGGGGTTAGTTAAGGATGTTTTATAAATTTTTAATTTGTTTGGACCACACGACAAGTCCCCAACAGCGTCGGTTTGGGAAGGCCGGGACCGGGAGATGGTGATTGTCGATTGGTGATTGACCGGAGATGGTGATTGCCGATTTTGGCACTGGGATTTGCCGACTTGTGAGACGGGGTTGGGACTTGGAGATTGGGTCAGACAGCAAATTTGGGAACTGGGTTTTTTTATAAAAGATTTGATCTGGGCTATGTTTGTCCACTTTCAATATGGCACACATACCAAGGTGATGAGTAAAATGACACAGATACCCCTAGACTAGCCAACACTTCTCAACCGCCCCAGCCTCTACATCCTTCCTCATCCCTCCATCAACTGTGTATCCATCGTTGTGCCCCACCGCATCGAGAATGTATTACTCATATTTCTTTAAAGGGTATACCCCTTATCTTCATATTTTTGAAGTTTGCGTCGTATCTCTAACTATACGTAATTTTTATGTTTCATATCATTTATCGTTACATAAAAATTACACCATAGAATCTAGTTAGCAACAAAAAAAGAATGAATAAACCTGTTGATTGTTGATTGGTGACGCCGGAACGGAGATGGTGATTGCCGATTACGTCTGGTGATTACCGATGAGTGAGGACCAAGAGATGGTGATTGCCGGGAGATAGGCGTCGGTTTGGGAAGGCCGGGACCGGGAGATGGTGATTGTCGATTGGTGATTGACCGGAGATGGTGATTGCCGATTTCAGCACTGGGATTTGCCGACTTGGGAGACGGGGTTGGGACTTGGAGATTGGGTCAGACAGCAAATTTGGGAACTGGGTTTTTTTCTAAAAGATTTGGTCTAGGCTATGTTTGTCCACTTTCAATATGGCACACATACCAAGGTGATGAGTAAAATGACACAAATACCCCTAGACTAGCCAACACTCCTCAACCGCCCCAGCCTCTCAATCCTTCCTCATACCCGCATCAACTGTGTATCCATCGTTGTGCCCCACCGCATCGAGAATGTATTACTCATATTTCTTTAAAGGGTATACCCCTTATCTTCATATTTTTGAAGTTTGCGTCGTATCTCTAATTATGGGTTATTTTTATGTTTCATATAATTTATCGTTACATAAAAATTGCACCGTAGAATCTAGTTAGCAACAAAAAAAGAATGAATAAACCTGGTGATTGCTGATTGGTGACGCCGGAATGGAGATGGTGATTGCCGATTAGGTCTGGTGATTGCCGATTGGTGAGGACCAAGAGATGGTGATTGCTGAGAGATAGGCGTCGGTTTGGGAACGCCGGGACCGGGAGATGGTGATTGTCGATTGGTGATTGACCAGAGATGGTGATTGCCGATTTCGGCACTGGGATTTGCCGACTTGGGAGACGGGGTTGGGACTTCGAGATTGGGTCAGACAACAAATTTGGGAACTGTGTTTTTTTCTAAAAGATTTGGGCTGGGCTATGTTTGTCCACTTTCAATATGGCACACATACCAAGGTGATGAGTAAAATGACACAAATACCCCTAGACTAGCCAACACTCCTCAACCGCCCCAGCTCTCAATCCTTCCTCATCCCCGCATCAACTGTGAATCCATCGTTGTGCCCCACCGCAATCGAGAATGTATTACTCATATATATTTCTTTAAAAGGTATACCCCTTATCTTCATATTTTTGAAGTTTGCGTCGTATCTCTAATTATGGGTTATTATTATATTTCATATCATTTATCATTACATAAAAATTGCACCGTAGAATCTAGTTAACAACAAAAAAAGAATGAATAAACCTTGTGATTGCTGATTGGTGACGCCGGAACGGAGATGGTGATTGCCGATTAGGTCTGGTGATTGCCGATTGATGAGGACCAAGAGATGGTGATTGTCGGGAGATAGGCGTCGGTTTGGGAAGGCCGGGACCGGGAGATGGTGATTGTCGATTGGTGATTGACCGGAGATGGTGATTGCCGATTTCGGCACTGGATTTGCCGACTTGGGAGACGGGGTTGGGACTTCGAGATTGGGTCAGACAACAAATTTGGGAACTGGGTTTTTTTCTAAAAGATTTAGGCTGGGCTATGTTTGTCCACCTTCAATATGGCACACATACCAAGGTGATGAGTAAAGTGACACAAATACCCCTAGACTAGCCAACACTCCTCAACCGCCCTAGCTCTCAATCCTTCCTCATCCCCGCATCAACTGTGTATCCATCGTTGTGCCCCACCGCAATCGAGAATGTATTACTCATATATATTTCTTTAAAAGGTATACCCCTTATCTTCATATTTTTGAAGTTTGCGTCGTATCTCTAATTATGGGTTATTTTTATGTTTCATATCATTTATCATTACATAAAAATTGCACCGTAGAATCTAGTTAACAACAAAAAAAGAATGAATAAACCTTGTGATTGCTGATTGGTGACGCCGGAACGGAGATGGTGATTGCCGCCGATTAGGTCTGGTGATTGCCGGTTGGTGAGGACCAAGAGATGGTGATTGCCGGGAGATAGGCGTCGGTTCGGGAAGGCCGGGACCGGGAGATTGTGATTGTCGATTTCGGCACTGGGATTTGCCGACTTGGGAGACGGGGTTGGGACTTGGAGATTGGGTCACACAGCAAATTTGGGAACTGGGGTTTTCTTCTAAAAGATTTGGTCTGGGCTATGTTTGTCCACTTTCAATATGGCACACATACAAAGGTGATGAGTAAAATGACACAAATACCCTTAGACTAGCCAAAACTCCTCAACCGCCCCAGCCTCTCAATCCTTCCTCATCCCCGCATCAACTGTTTATCCATCGTTGTGCCCCACCGCATCGAGAATGTATTACTCACATTTCTTTAAAGAGTATACTCGTATCTACATATTTTTGAAGTTTGGATCGTATCTCTAATTATGGGTTATTTTTATGTTTCATACATTTATCGTTACATAAAAATTGCACCGTAGAATCTAGTTAGCAACAAAAAAAGAATGAATAAACATGGTGATTGCTGATTGGTGATTGCTGAGAGATAGGCGTCGGTTTGGGAAGGCCGGGACCGGGTGATGGTGATTGTCGATCAATGTTTGAAATTGCGTATTGCGGTTTCGAGGCGTTTTCTTTTCATGGCGTATTGCGTAAGCCTTGAGGCGTATTGAGGCGTAAGCCTCAATTTTTAAATTGAAAAATATCCACAAAACAATTTAAAATTAAAGATAGAACATAATATATACGGAGTAACATAAATAATCCAAAAACATTAAAAAAAGTATATTGTCAAAGTAATACATCGCAAACACAGCAAAGTCTAACATGGAAGAAGACATAATATTGCTCAAAGTGATGAGCTTAAATTGAAGAATTGACAAAAAGTTCACCAGTGTCTAACAGCTTGAAATCAGGATCAAAAGATTCGGACAACAATTATCAAAAATAGAATAAAAAAGAGATTAACAGCTAAAGAAATGCATCACTATCCAGTTACTTGACAAAAAAACACCAATTATAAACTCCAACCGTAAAAAGGAAAATTGAATGCTCGTGTACTTCATAAAATGATAACAAAAAAACTAATTAAAAAAAATTTATCAAGATAATAAGTTAATAGTAGATCATAAATCCACCGGCTATCATCCATCCATTCTTATACCATTTGCCGGAAAGAAAAAAAATCGTACCTGCTCTAGACAAAGAAAACAAAGACGCACAAAAGATGAATTGCACCTGCTATTGTGATGGAGATGAATCGCAACTTGGAAATCTCAGCAATTAGGGTTGCAATTAAGTTCATCGACAAGGTAATTTTAAAATATATACACTTAATTGGGATAATTGACAACTTTAACCTTTGATTTCCTAAATTTTACATGCTAAATTGCGTATGCCTCATTGCGCGCCCCAGTGCGTACGCCCCATGGCGTAAGCCTTTAAGCAAATTGCGTAAAATGGCTAATTGCGTGAATCGGGATTCGCACCAGGGCGTTATTTTCTGGAAAAAGTTTCATTGCCCGCCTTGAGGCGGGTTTGGGTTCCGCCTTTTCAAACATTGTTGTCGATTGGTGATTGACCGGAGATGGTGATTGCCGATTTCGGCACTGGGATTTGCCGACTTGGGAGACGGGGTTGGGACTTAGAGATTGGGTAAGACAACAAATTTGGGAACAGGGTTTTTTTCTAAAAGATTTGGTCTGGGCTATGTTTGTCCACTTTCAATATGGCACACATACCAAGGCGATGAGTAAAATGACACAAATACCCCTAGACTAGCCAACACTCCTCAACCGCCCCAGCTCTCAATCCTTCCTCATCCCCGCATCAACTCTGTATCCATCGTTGTGCCCCACCGCAATCGAGAATGTATTACTCATATATATTTCTTTAAAGGGTATAACCCTTATCTTCATATTTTTGAAGTTTGCGTCGTATCTCTAATTAAGGTTATTTTTATGTTTCATATCATTTATCGTTAGATAAAAATTGCACCGTAGAATCTAGTTAGCAACAAAAAAAATGAATAAACCTAGTGATTGCTGATTGGTGACGCCGGAACGGAGATGGTGATTGCCGATTAGGTCTGGTGATTGCTGATTGGTGAGGACCAAGAGATGGTGATTGCCGGGAGATAGGCGTCGGTTTGGGAAGGCCGGGACCGGGAGATGGTGATTGTCGATTGGTGATTGACCGGAGATGGTGATTGCCGATTTCGGCACTGGGATTTACCGACTTGGGAGACGGGGTTGGGACTTGGAGATTGGGTCAGACAGCAAAAATGGGAACTGGGTTTTTTCCTAAAAGATTTGGTCTGGGCTATGCTTGTCCACTTTCAATATGGCACACATACCAAGGTGATGAGTAAAATGACACAAATACCCCTAGACTAGCCAACACTCCTCAACCGCCCCAGCCTCTCAATCCTTCCTCATCCCCGCATCAACTGTGTATCCATCGTTGTGCCACACCGCAATCTAGAATGTATTAATCATATATATTTCTTTAAAGGGTATACCCCTTATCTTCATATTTTTGAAGTTTGCGTCGTATCTCTAATTATGGGTTATTTTTATGTTTCATATCATTTATCGTTACATAAAAATTGCACCGTAGAATCTAGTTAGCAACAAAAAAGAATGAATAAACCTGGTGATTGCTGATTGGTGATGCCGGAACGGAGATGGTGATTGCCGATTAGGTCTGATGATTGCCGATTGGTGAGGACCAAGAGATGGTGATTGCCGGTAGATAGGCGTCGGTTTGGGAAGGCCGGGACCGGGAGATGGTGATTGTCGATTGGTGATTGACCAGAGATGGTGATTGCCGATTTCGGCACTGGGATTTGCCGACTTGGGAGACGGGGTTGGGACTTGGAGATTGGGTCAGATAGCAAATTTGGGAACTGGGTTTTTTTCTAAAAGATTTGGGCTGGGCTATGTTTGTCCACTTTCAATATGGCACACATACCAAGGTGATGAGTAAAGTGACACAAATACCCCTAGACTAGCCAACACTCCTCAACCGCCCCAACTCTCAATCCTTCCTCATCCCCGCATCAACTGTGTATCCATCGTTGTGCCCCACCGCAATCGAGAATGTATTCACTACGCCAAAAACAGTATCAGACGACTGTTGATTAACTAATGTTTATGGAAACACAGTAGTTAAAAAAACACAGACTACTGTGATTTTTTTCTTGGCTACAGAACAGTAGTCTAGCTACTATGATTTAAAACTATTTTTAAAGTTTCGAGAAACGGTAATCTATCACTAGTTGTCTGTGTCAGTTCAAAATATAGTTTTTGTTACAATAGTTGTCAATAACAAGTTAAGAATACTCTATTTAAACAGTAGTATGGTGTTTTAGTCTAGAACTGTTTTTAAACTTATTTGAAACAGTTATCTATTGCTAGTTGTCTGTTTCATATGGTTTTTTTGCCACCGTTGTTTCTAATGGGAATAGAAGACTCTTTTGTAAGAGTAGTATATGAGTTAAGGGTAAAACAGTTTTTATAGTTGTGAGAAACAGTAATCTTTTATTAGTAGTCTGTTTCACCTAAAAATACAGTTTTTGTTGCCACAGTTGTCAATAATTAGTTAAGACTACTATTTCTAAGCAGTAGTCTGGTTTTTTAGTTTATAACTGTTTTTAAACTTATAAGAAATAGTATTTTATTGTTAGTTGTATGTTTCATATGGTTTTGTTTTGCATAGTTGTTTATTACAAGAATAGATGACTCACTTGTAACAGTAATATATTTATATAGCGTAGAACTATTTTTTAAATTCATAGAAACCGTAATATATTACAAGTTCTTAATAATAAATCAAGAATACCTTTTTTAAATAGTAGTTAGACTATTAATTCTAGAACTATTTTCAAAGTTTTGAGAAAGTGTAATGTATTACTAGTAGTGTGTGTCAAACCGTTTTTTTTCATGGTTATATAAAATAAATAAAGAAAACTGTTTTTAAGAGAATTGTGTGTATGAAGCCTAGAACTATTTTAAAAGTTAAGAATATTCGTTTTAAACAGTTGTCTAGTTCTTAAGCCTAGAACTATTTTAAAGGTTCAGAATAACGGTGATCTTTTTTACAATGAAAATGGATACGCTCTCTAACTTTACTTTCATACTTTCGGACAATATATGTACAACAATCAAATAAACATTGTTTCAAACAATTATATGGACATGAAAAAAATAAACACTTCCATTGAAACGAAAGAAAAACAGAAAGAATGAAAATCCATATTCTCAAATTACTCAAATTAAAGAATAAAGACCAAATCTTCAAGGTAGGAGTGCCAATTACACAAAGATTGGTTTTTAGCCATGGTTTTACTCTCCCCAATGACTTAAGCTTGACCATTTAGCTTGTGGAAGAGGGAACAACATCATCACCCCATTCCAGTGTATTTCCCAAGAAATTCCCAAGACCAACTCAAAGAAATCCATGACTAAGACCAAGCCCAAGCAATAGTAGTCTAGGTAGGCAAATAAACCATCCTCATAGTTAAGCACATGACATATATACATTTGTGAGATAACATAAACATATCATGACATCCAAGAATTCCATCATCCAAAGGCTAATCCACAGCCCTTGGTATCCAATAAATCAGCCCAGGTAGAAGGTTCCATGGTCAGCACCAGTAGATCCCAAGCAGTAACAAAATCCAGTAGCAAAATCCAGTAGTAGGTGCAATTTCAACCTGTACGCAGCACCTGTACGCCAACTATGAGCATCAGCAGGTCCTCCAGACAGTAGCTCAGTGGTTGCAGCAGGAGCACAGCAGCGCCATCATGCAACAGGTCCTCTGGTTATTGCACAGCAACTCCAAGTTCCGTGCAGCAGCAGCTTCAAAGCAATTCCAAAGCAGCAAAACAAACCCGAAGCAGAAAGAGACCACCATCTCCTTTAAGTTGGAAGACCAAAATCAGGGACCAATGTATGAAAGGAACGGGTAGTGGTAGACCAAACCACAGCAAACAGAAGTCACCCAGTGCAAGGGACAAGTTGGTCTGCCAGCAACATATGTGTGCCATCCCATCCCTCAAGAAGACTGAGTTCAGTAAACAAACAGCACAATGGAGTATGCTATTCGAAAATGGCAGCACTAGAGATCATGATTTGCCAACAGCAGCTTTGGGTGGCTCTCCAACGAAGTAGTCTAGCCAAACCCAGTGATGCCACAGAAAACCATTCCACGTAGCTGGTTGTGTCCTATTTCTCTTAACAATACCATTACAGCTTCATGAACAAACACTACAAGAAATATGTCCTTTAATGAGAGTAAAAGTTGTAGTTAAAGAAAGAAAAACCTTCATTAAAAAGTTTTAATGAGAGGAAATTTACTCCTAGATTCATAAGTTATCAAAGAAGCCTACTTAGTTTTTTGTATAAATTTATGGGGGCGGGGGATTAGAGTTTAAGTAAAAATATCCCTGTGTCAGTAGTATATATACTTACTGGAACATCATTACCAATTAAAGACAAAGAAGCAGCATCAACCTATTCAGTTACACCGTCATCCAAAGTTATCACAGATTTGCTAGTGGTCAAAACAGCCTTCTCGGTTTCAGGAGACACCAAACAATCCTTAGTATTATCAGGAGGGACATCCACAGAAGTTATATCCTTGGTTGGAGTATAGGTTCAGAAGCTTCCTTGGACCGTACTGCAAAAGTTGCCTTGTTNAAAATATCCCTGTGTCAGTAGTATATATACTTACTGGAACATCATTACCAATTAAAGACAAAGAAGCAGCATCAACCTATTCAGTTACACCGTCATCCAAAGTTATCACAGATTTGCTAGTGGTCAAAACAGCCTTCTCGGTTTCAGGAGACACCAAACAATCCTTAGTATTATCAGGAGGGACATCCACAGAAGTTATATCCTTGGTTGGAGTATAGGTTCAGAAGCTTCCTTGGACCGTACTGCAAAAGTTGCCTTGTTGGAAGGTGAGCCATTTCATTGAACGTGTGCCCCCTCCTATATATGAAGGATTGAACAAAATACTCATTAGATGTATCATTTGACTAATTCTAATGAGAAGAATTTAAAAAATTTCCCCTCGCTGCTTCTTAGCCACAAATCATCATCAAAACTAAAACGAAAGCTTTCTCCCAAAAAGAGAAGAGAAACAACCAAAATAAATTGAAAAAGACATGAGGCTACAACGTAGGCCCAAAGTAAAACCCCAAATTAAAGTCCCTTCATGCAAATTACAACTTACAAGTGAGCACTGAAGCTTTAGTTCCCAAATTGAATTCAGTAATGAAACACTTTTCGAACACAATCAAAAAGGCAGTACAGTAGCATATGTGACAAACTTCGTCACACTCTGCAAAAGAATATGCAAAATCTTGATTCTGATTTATGAAGCTCATGTTCTTTTTTCACTTTGGTTTGCATACAAATTCTCAAATTCAAATAGCCACAAATAAGCACAAAAAATATATATAGTTAGAATTGTCTACTTTTGAATCAACAAATAAAGGTAAAGCGTATAGTATAAAGAAGAAAAAACTTAAACATACTATGCAAAGTAACAATCTAAAGTTACAGATTGTGAAGTAGAGAACCAATTCATTGTCCAAATTTTATTTGCTAGCTAGACATTGAAATAACTTTTTAAGAACAAAAACAATTTTCAATTCTGAAATCCTTTTGAAATAAAGTATAAAGCTTAAAGAATTAACTAAATATTTAGAATCAGAAACTCAAATCTAACTCTCATACTGCCACATGAAGACTCAAATATAACTCTCATACTACCTTCTGAAAAAAATCACCAGCCCAAGCAATAAAGGCTAGACCAGTAGCAAAACCGCACACCTCACAGGTACACTAGAACGTGAACAGTAACTCGAGCAACCAAATCAAAGAGACCAAAATCAAGTTGTTTGAATTAGGATTCCAACACCAGACGTTGAATGGCCCTTGAATCACGAACACAATACCAGAAAATGGGATGGAAAACGAGCAAAAAGCATGGGTAAACCTGGACTTGAAGAACTCGCTGTGAACAGTGACTCCGTGTCCAAAATTTTTGCTCAATTCGCAGCTTCCTTCAGCCGGTTTGGAAAACCAATTTCAGGTGTTGAAAGAGCATCCCAAGTCGCCCATAATCCCCCAAAAATTGGCCTTCAAACGAGCTTGGACCGAGGTGAATTGAACCTTCAAGAGTCTCAGATGAACAGTAACTCGAGAAGGTTGACCTGCGATTCTTGATCAATCCAGCGCCCAATGGATTGCCATGCCCAAAACGATTCTAGAGCTCTAAGAATTGGTCCAAAAGTTCAACAAATTCAAGGTGAAAGCAAGGGTTTAAGATCGGCAGTGAATAGTAACTTGTTGTCCCACATCCGTGATCCGTGGTATAGGAAAATTGAGGAGGGAAGAGCCTATAAATAGAGAGGGGTATAGGCTTCTAACACCCAACACAATCCTTTAATCTATATAATTGTGTATTCCTTTTTTTGTCTGTAGGTCTTGAGGTGCCGAACCACGTTAAATATTTTTGTGTGTTCCTTTTTTTTCTTTCCTTTCCATTTGTTTGCAGTAGGGAGCCTAACAAGTAGTATCACAGCCAAGGTGATCTGGTAATTATAATTCTTAGTATGCTCTGTGGTTGCAGCTTTGACTGATCTTCCACATCAGAAAAGAATTATTAATTACAGAGTTGCAGTCTAGGGATGAAGGAGATAGAGGAAGAAGCAAGAGGAGGGAGTGCCACTTCAGCGGAGGAGGAGGTGGTCCAGTCAGCAGAGGTGGGTCCGTGAGTGCCACGCTAGCATTTTGTGGGTCTGAGTGCCACGTCATCATCTAGTCAGCGCCACATCACCAAGTCCAGTCATCGTGTGGGTCCCGCTGTTGATTTCTGGAGAGAAGTTGGTTCTGACTAATTTTGACGTCTTGATTCCATTTTTTGAGACAAGTTTCCTCAAATTTGGATTGTTTGGTATTGGTTGATTGCTGCTTGAGTGGAACTATGACTACCTTGAAGTTTGAAGTTCCGTTATTTGATGGAAGAACGGACTTCATGTTGTGGCAATGCACGGTAGCATCCTTTGCAATGCTATATTCCAACCAAGGGAACTCATCAAACCAAGCTGGATGAAAGTTACAATTATAATTTGACATTACTGTAACAGGAAACTTATGAGCTTTAGGTTGGAAAGGGCCCTTTTTCTGATAATTACCTACGTGGTCTTCTATAATTGAGATTTATTCCCAAAATTATCCTTTGTAATAAGGTATTTTTCCCAAATCAGTCCTCAATAAGTTTTAATTACATATGTGGTCCTTTATAATTGAGATTTATTTCCAAGATGGTCCTTCGTAAATAATATTACTCAAATGAGGATTAACTGAGGATATTTTTTCTCTACTAAATTTAGAATCAATTCTTAAAATAATCATTTGAAATGAAGTGCTTTCCCAAAATAATTTTTCTAACTAAAGATGTGTATTTGATTTGAAATTTAAAAGATTTTTTTAAGTTTTATAAATGTATTTGGTTTATCTCTATGTAATAAAGTATTTTTTCAAATTAGTCTTCAAATGAGGATTAATTGGGAGATATTTTGGTATTTTGATCATCCAAATTTAAAGTATATTCTCGAAATAATCATTTCTGTAAAACATAAAAAATACATTGACTATAAATAATTTATGAATTATTTAAACTCAAAAAAATCTTTTAAATTTCAAATCGAATACACATCTTTAATTAGAAAAACCATTTTGGGAAAGCACTTCATTATAAGTGATTATTTTAAAAATTAATTCTAAATTTAGCGGGTAAAAAATACACTCAATTAATCCTCATTTGAGTAATATTATTTACGAAGGACCATCTTGGGAATAAATCTCAATTACAGAGGACCACGTAGATAATTACTCCCTCCGTCCCACTATATTTGTCCACTTTCACTTTTGCACACCATCTAATGCACTTTTTTAATCCATTTTATCTTGTAATTTGTATATTAAAAAATTATAGAAATTATATATTAATAATCTATATGTTAAGACAAATCAAACAAGATCACACATGACTATATTTAGACTTACACATTGAGAGAATTTGATGAGTCAAAGTACTTAGATAAACAGTTCCAAAAGTAAAAAATGGACGAATATAGCGGGACGGAGGTAGTAAAACTTATTAAGGACTGATTTGGAAAAATACCTTATTACAAAGGACTATTTTGGGAATAAATCTCAATTATAGAGGATCACGTAGGTAATTAAAACTTATTGAAGACTAATTTGGGAAAACCCCTTATTACAAAGGATTATTTTGAGAATTTACTCTTTAAATAATTAAAAACATTATAAACTTAAAGCATAAGTACATAACCTAATTACTCCCTCCGTCCCACTATATTTGTCCACTTTCATTTTTGCACACCATCCAATGCACTTCTTTAATCCATTTTATCTTGTAATTTATATATTAAAAAATTATAAAAATTATATATTAATAATCTATAATCACACATGACTATTTTTAGACTTACACATTGAGAGAATTTGATGAGTCAAAGTGCTTAGATGAACAGTTCCAAAAGTCAAAACTGGACAAAAAGAGTGGGACGGAGGTAGTATATTAACATATTCACAAATCACAAATCAAAATCTTACAAAATAAATAAACAAATTCAATTCTCTATTTTGCTATTTAGAGTAATAAATTTGTAAAAATTAATTAAAGTTATCACAATTTACAAATAAAGTAAAAATATCCAATTTAGATAATTAGATATAAGAGAAAAAACCTGGTTGTTCGAGTAATTGGGGCCTTGGGGGGTTCTTGTCGCCATCGTCGGTTCCAACTT
>OOIL02005264.1:695732-723649 GCA_900332095.2 Cuscuta campestris | reverse complement strand
GGTTCTTGTCGCCATCGTCGGTTCCAACTTCCAAGCGGCAGTCAGCAATCGGCGGTCGGCAGAGGTTTGTAGTCGGCCTTTTGCGAGCGTATGGTCACTGGTCAGTCTCAACTTCCAATTTTAGGTCTGGACTCTGGAGATCTGGTGCAGAAGTGGGATGTGTGGAACTAGTTTAAGAGAAAATCAAAAAAAAAAAAGGAAAAAACAATGTCATTTTAGATATCACTCTTCTTAAAAACAATATGTAAAGTCTGCTCCATACAGCTGGATTCGAACACAAGATCGCCCACCCAAACGCGGAAACACAAAGCTCTCCACAATTCCACACCTTCAGCGCTGACAAGTAGGAACATTTAGCGTTTTGTAGTATATATACTAAATCTAGGTATATATATATGTGTGTGTGTATGTGTATATATATATATGTATATGTATATGTGTGTATATATATATATATATATATATATATATATATACATACATACATACATACATACATACATACATACATACATATATATATATATATAGTAAAAAAAATTAAATTTTCGTGGGGTCGCTTGACCCCGTATGACCCTATGTGGGTCCGCCCCTGGGTTGGGAGCTGGGTTCGCAGGGTGAGAGGTTTGTCAGGGTGTAAAAACTGTCAATTTTATGAACCAGGCACCATAGCGGCCCCAAATCATCCCATGATATTGTATGGTCTGACAATGTCACATGAACCGCCCTGTTATTGGTGATGGTCTCTAAACAAATTATAGTTATAAATTGGGTTATATTGGTGATGGTCTCTAAACAAATTATAGTTATAAATTGGGTTATATTTTTCATAATCAACCCATTCCCATTATCCCTAGTGCCACAACTCAATGGCTGCAAAACTTAAACCATACTTGTCCAACCTCCATAAACATATACTATTCTGAAATAGTGATACAGCACAAGGGAGAGCCACACTCTAAAAGCTAGCTGATAAGGTGGGAGAACCCTTGACTATATAAACCCATCACCAAGTCCCCCATATAACCGGCCCGTGTGAGACAATCAAATCAGTCCATATCATTCGACCCCCCATAAGGCCCAACGTCCTCGTTGGTCACGACTACGTTGGTCACGGCCACGTTGGTCACGGCTGGTTTCACCAGGCCACCACTCCGTGGGCCACCACTACGTAGGCCACCACTTCGAGTTGGCTCTGATACCATTAATACAGCACAAGGGAGAGCCACACCCTAAAAGCTAGCTGATAAGGTGGGAGAACCCTCGGCTATATAAACTCATCACCAAGTCCCTCATATAACCGGTGTGGGACAATGAAATGAGTCCATATCAAATAGGTAAGGATTTTAAGAGCCTCGAATCCACGAATTCACTAAGTTATGAATTGAATGAGATTTGAATTTGAATTTTGGAAACAAACCTGATTATTGAATTGACACAAAATAAATTGAATTTGACGATGTAGATCTCAATATTGACTTGAAAAATCCGCAAATAATCAGTGGATGTTGACTTTCCTTCATTAGGTGCAAATTTCCTTCAGTGAAGATGTACAGTACGGTGCTTTTTTGGAGAAGGAGAAGTGTTGGACGATGGAAGAGGTCAGTGCTTCGCGCATAGGAGGCTAAGAATCGGCTACTGGAGCGAGGAATCAGGGTTGAATCATATTCGTTTCCTTTCAGCGTGAAGATTTGCAGCAGATTTCTTTCCTTCCGCGCGAAGAACTTGGCGAGAGAAAGAGCGAGGTCTGGAAGAGAACTTCGCCTATATTTGGATGCGTGTCATCCGACTTGTCATCAAATTAGGAGTCTAAATTTGCCACGTGTCAAAATTTTAGGCTATCAACTCTCAAATATTATATTAAAGAATTTATTTCCTTCATAGTTTTTCTCTCCTTTCTCCTCTCTCCTCTATTTTACATTTTTTGTACTACTTTTGACTCAATTTATTCTTTTTACAATAAGACATAACTTTTGTACACTTTTACAATCATAAATAAAAACTTATAAAAATCATTGAAAAATTGAATTGTTTAATTCAAAATTGGAAAATAACACATTAAATATATAGAAGATAAGTGCGTACAAAACGGATTTATAAATAGCCATTAAATTCAAATAGTGTGGCAGAGTTGTTCTTGCCACACTATTTGTAACCTATTTTCTGTAGCAGTCATAGGGATAATAATGTGGTTAGGCGTCGCCACTAAACAACCCAATCTTAGTCGGTCCACACTGTTGGACTCCAAACCAACAGTTGGGAACCCTCCGTTGTAAATCGCATATAAAACCCGTTCCAAAGGGGGGGGGAGTGACGTTCTGGCTCGCACACTCGACTTAGTTCAGTACTCTTCCGCCTAGTCTCCTAGGCTTTCGGGTTCCTTAACCCAACAGTGTCATTTAAAACTAGTAATTCAGGTGCCAGTTTCACACTTTTTACTGTATCATTTTGACATGAAAAGTTTGTCATAGATTCTCAAAATACCATTTACATTTCCGTTCTAGAAAGGTATGTGTAATTCAATTTTTTTTAGTGAATTGTAAAAAGAAATAGGAAAGATGAATGAAAACATAATTGCCGTGTGGTTTCACGAAAAAATTATTAGTACATTATCTAAAAAATTATTAGTACATTATCTAAAAAATTATTAGTACATTATGATGGATGTTAGGGGTACATATAGAGAGCGATTGTCTTCAAATCAACTATAGTCTCGCATCTACCGAACACGTTCAACAAAGAATGTACTCCCTGATGTGACCAAGATTTACTCATTTGTATGTTTAATTATGATATACACAAAATGAGTTATCTAACAGAATGAATTTTTTCAGGTATCTCACACACTTTTTAAGTGCATACTTTTAATGAACGTATTGTGCATACTTTTAATGAACGTATTGTTTGCATGCACTTTTTAAGATTTAAGTGTTATTGGCAACCCAATTCTTATGGAACATTATTTACATATTAACAAATTAAAAATAAAACTTTTTGTAATGTCCCAAAATCTATTCTAAAAGTTATATTGAATTATTATTCAAATAAACAAATTGTTTGATTAAAATAAATTATTGTTAAGCTTTGAGCCAAAATAAAATATGATCTGATATCCAATATGATGGGTGTATTTCACCTATGACCGGTCAAGGGCTCGAGTCAGAATGTTGACCGGTCAAAACCGAATTTGAGAGGAAATGATGAATCGTCGAAATATTGACCAAGAACTTTGACCGGTACACTTCGGATAGTGTACCGGTCAAACTCGCCCATGGTCTAAATTCGTCATTCGAAGTTGGCCAAACCTTCAGGAATCAACCGGTGCAACTTTCAGAGATTGGGGAGTGTCGGCAGATGGAATCCAAGAGGACTTGGACTGTAGTGGTTGGAATTGCAGAGATGCCGAAGGAACATTTCCAAGACAGAACACGACAAAGGCGCAGCCTCCTACGCAAGATGACAAGGCAGAGCCAGTCAGGTCACCCCACGCCAGCAGCATGCCCCCACGTGGGCGCACGTGGTCCTGCCCCCCACCCCCCCCCCCCCTAACTTAGTATATATACCACTTGTAACCCTCGAAGAAGGGGGGCCGAATTCATTCTCTCCAAACTCCCTTGTAAAAGTGACCGTGCATTCTCTGTTTTAATACAATTCGGGCTACAGGTGTTCCACCTAAAGTCCTACCGGTCATTCTGAGTGTTTTTACTTTCTTTACTTTTACGAAATCAAGCCAACTATTCTAGACCCAGTCTAGTATAGTTTGACCGGTCAAGTAATTTACACCATCATTTTTGGCGCCACCCGTGGGACCGTTAAGGTTTCCTCTCTTCTAAACACAAACCTACCCACAAAAACACCACTAAAAATGTCTTCAAGCCAGCAGATCAACGCCACCTCCACTCAGGTGCAAGCTACCACTGAAGGTACCAGCATCCCCATGGTTGCTACCTTGCCAGCCGTTTCTACTCCGGTTTTGCCATTGGGACTAAGCTCAGTCCCAACACCCAGCATGGTCAGCCCCTTCACGGCCCCCGTCCCTTCAGCTGGGCCAAGGGTCACCTTTCCACCAAGCATGACCCAGTTCATGAATGACCCAGCCAACTTACAAGCCATCCAGGGCTTTGGCCAGGTCATGGCCATGTGCCAACAGAATGGGGGGATGCCTTTCCTCCCAGGCATGTTTCCATTCGCCCTTCCAGGCGCTGGACGATGCCCCTTCAAGCTCCGATGGCAGTGACGCCATTCCAGACGCCGGTGCCACAACCATCACCTTTCCAGCCGCAGCTGGTCAGCACCATGGCACCTGTTAACTTGACTGGTGCACTCAACGCCACAGGGCCGTCGCGTCCCCCGCAAGGTACAAATCCGCTAATCACTCCCGATGGTCACTGCGTCTCAGTTGAAAGCGGAGATGACGAGTGGGACCTTCCAAAGGCCCACAAGAAAAAGAAGGGAAAAACTATCCGCCCAGCAACTTCCCGAAACTCCGCCTTCGAAAGGCTGGGGGAAAGGGAAGAGAGCCAGAGAAAATCAGCCAAGCTAAGGCTGGGGCAAAGCGTTGCCCATGTCAGCGCATTCGCCCGGTTAGGCGAGATGAGGGAGGCCGAGCCTGCCCGCACCCAACGCACCCAGTCAAACCGGCAGGAGCCAGCCAGGACGAGGGCCTCTCGCCAGGAGGAAGAGGCGGAAAGCCAACCCAGGGTACCGGTGGCTAACCGGTTAACCACCCCCAATGATCGCGTCCAACAGATGGAGGCAAAGCTGGAGAGGCTGGAGAAGAAGGTCGGGGAGAAGAATGACCGGGACAAACCCCTCGCAGGGTCCCCGTTCACCACAAGGGTCCATCTGACACCTTTCCCGCGAAAGGTTAAGATAGACGCCCCAAGGTTCACCGGTAAGGAGGACCCAGAAATCCACCTGGACTCCTTCAATCAGAGTGCAACCATGAACGGTTGCACAGATGAAGAAAAGTGCCTCCTTTTCTTCTAGACCTTGCGGAATCGAGCCACCGAGTGGTTCAACAAGCTTCGCCCGGGAAGCATTGACTAATTCAGCGACTTGGCCTCGAAGTTCAAGACCAAGTTCCAGGAGAACTGTACCAAGAGGAAGAAATTCATCTATCTTAGTACAGCCGGGCAGAGGGAATCTGAGAACCTCACCCAATTCCTTACCCGGTGGAAGGAGGAGGTAGACAAGGTTGAGGAGATGGATGACAAGACAGTGTTGTCCCTCCTCCTAAATGGTTTGCGAGCTGGGGAACTTTACAAGGAGTTCTGCCGGAAACCCCCGGCCACATATCAGGAAGCATACCATACTGCATGGGAGTTCGCCGAGGCGGAAACTCAACTCCGGGCGAAGAAAGAAGCCGAGCATGGTTACAAGCCCAAACCGGTGCAAGTCAAGAAGGAGGAAGTGCCGGTACCCAGCCGGCCAAGGCACCACTATGACCCGGTAGTCCGAGTGGTCAATTCAAAAGAATGCCAGGAGATCAGGAAAGCACTGGTCAATCCTCCGGACAATCCTACCGGTCAAGCTGGGCGTCAGTGGTCGGGCACCTATTGTTCATACCATAGGTCAGATTCCCATAGCACTTCCGAATGCAAGAGTGTTAAGGGGGTAATCCGGCAGATGATAGACAGCGGAGAACTGGGCAAGGATTATCTGCAGAAAGCCCAGGAGAAGAACCATCAATGGGTAAGGCCAGCGACCCAGGGAAATGACCGGGACAATGACCGGCGGAGGAACAACCGGCAAAGGGAGCAACAACCTGCCCCTGAAAAAGAACATATTGGGATGATCTTTGGCGGACCCGAAGGAGGAGATTCGGCCGCGCAGCGAAAAAACTGGGTTCGCAGCATTTACGTTGGTGAGGTGAATGCCGAACCGGCCAGGCGTAAGTATCCCAGGAGGGAGCCAATAGTCTTCACTGAACGCGACCTCCCTCCTGCCGGTGAAGATCACAATGATCCATTGGTCATCACCATGGACATCAACGGGGTGGACGTCGCCCGGGTACTTGTTGACACCGGCAGCAGTGTCAACATCCTCTACCTGGAGACCTTCCAAAAACTCAGGTTGTGTCGGACACAACTTGAACCCCTCAAAACTCCTCTCTCAGGCTTCACGGGAGACACGGTGGAAGCTGAAGGGTCCATAGTTCTACCGGTCGAACTAGGATCGGGCGAGAAGACCGTGTGGAAGAAGATGCAGTTCATCGTTGTGGACATCAAATGCGTCCACAACGCCATCCTTGGAAGGCCTGGCATCAACAAGGTCGGGGCGGTGATTTCCATGCCTCACCTGTGCATGAGGTTCCACACTCCAGGCGGTGTGGGAGAAGTGAGGGGCGACCAGAGGAATGCCCGGGAGTGCTATGCCCAGGCAGTCAAGAAAATGACCAAGGGGGTCAACGTCATCTCCCAAGAAATCACCAAGGGAGAAACCCGGGAGAAACGGGAGCCTGAAGCTGAGACGGTGGAGATTGAACTTCGCCCGGGTGATTCATCAAGGATGGTCAGAATTGGAGCAAACCTCCCAGAAGATCTCAATGAAGAGATTACGCGGGTGCTCCAAGAATACGCGGGCATATTCGCATGGAGCGTGGCGGATATGCCCGGGATAGACCGCTCAATCATCTGCCACCGGCTGGCAGTGAGGGATGGAAGTCGACCGGTACGCCAGAAGAAGAGATACCTGGCCAGTGACCGGCGAGACTTCGTCAAAAAGGAGGTGAAGGATCTCCTTAGTGTGGGTCACATTCGGGAAGTCAAATACCCGGAGTGGTTGGCCAACGTGGTTCTTGCTCCCAAGGGGGACACATGGAGGATGTGTGTAGACTACACGGACTTGAACAAAGCATGTCCGATGGATTCATATCCCCTTCCCAGTCCAGATCAAATGGTGGACGAAACCGCGGGGTGCGAACTCCTAAGTTTCATGGATGCTTTCAAAGGCTACCACCAGATTTACATGGCCAAAGAAGATGAAGAGAAGACGTCATTCCTCACACCCGAAGGAACCTATTGTTACCGGGTAATGGCGTTTGGCTTGAAAAATTCGGGGGCAACCTACCAGCGCATGGTGAACAAGCTCTTCAAGCTACTACTGGGAAAGACCATGGAGGCGTACGTCGACGACATGCTGATTAAAAGCCAGGTATCCCTCAACCACCCGGCTGATATGAGGGCCACGTTTGATATCATGGCTAGATACAACCTCCGGTTGAATCCTAGGAAATGCGTTTTCGCGGTTCGCACCGGGAAATTCTTGGGATTCATGGTAACCAAGAGAGGAATAGAGCCCAACCCAGAAAAAATACAGGCTATCACTGAAACGCAGGCCCCCACATCTGTGAGGGATGTCCAGAAGTTGACCGGTCGTCTAGCGGCACTCAGCCGGTTCCTTTCCCGGCCAGCTGAGAGGTCCCTGCCTTTCTTCAAAGTCTTGAAGAAGGCCAACACTTTTGCATGGGACGAAGAGTGCCAGAGGGCATTCGAGGAGCTGAAAGAGTACCTAGTGTCAGATATTGTATTGTCTAAACCCCAGCCGGGTGAAACTCTGTATCTGTACCTGCGAATTTCCCCAAATGCTGTAAGCTCCGTTTTAATAAGAGATGATGGGGCGCAAAAGCCCATTTATTATGTGAGCAAAGCACTAAACGGAGCAGAAAGTAGATACACGGTGATGGAAAAAACAGCATACGCGCTTTTCATCTCCGCAAAAAAGTTAACATCCTACTTCCAGGCTCACCCGGTAGAAGTCTTGACTGACCAACCGCTGGGTGCAGTGTTGCGAAATTCAACATCCTCCGGGAGGATGGTGAAATGGGCGATGATGTTGACTCAATTCAATATTGAGTACCGGCCTAGGTCAGCAATCAAAGGGCAAGCCCTTGCGGACTTCCTTGTAGAAATGACCGGTATAACTCCAGATGAACCGGTCAACAAACCCGCTGAGCAATGGTGGGAGATGGCGGTACACGGGGCATCTGGCCCTAGAGGATGTGGGGGTGGTATCGTATTTACCACCCCAGAAGGGTTCAAGATTTACCATGCAATCGTCTTCAACTTTAAGTTGACGAACAACGAAGCAGAGTATGAGGCTCTTGCTGGAGGGCTCAGACTTGCCCAAGCACTGAAGATCAACCGGGTCAGTATCAAATCTGATTCCAGTTTGATCGTTGGCCAAGTGACCGGTAACATGGAAACCAGAGAAGGGCGAATGGCGCAATACAAGGACCTGGTGCTTGCCTTGTTGAAAAGCTTCGAGGAATTCAAGATTGCCCAAATCCCCCGGGCAGAGAACGCGGATGCAGACCTTCTCTCCAAGTTGACGCAATATGCCCCCGAGCACGTTTCAAAACTTGCCCGGGTAGAAATTCTTGATCATGCCAGCATTGAAAAATTGGAAGTAGCCGCCATAACAGAAGCAGGCCAATCTGACCGGTCAAACTTGGTCGGGGCGGATGACCACTGGATGTATGATCTGATGGAGTATCTGATGCACGGGACCTTGCCGGAACAAGATGACCGGGCAAGAAAAGTAAAGCTCAGAGCACCCCGATTTCAAGTCCTTGATGGGAAGCTGTACAAAAGGGCATTTGGAGGACCACTCCTGAGATGTCTAACCAATCGGGAGGCTGAACGGGTCATAGCAGAAGTCCATGAAGGTGTATGCGCGGCGCATCATATGTCCCGCACTCTTTCTCAGCGCATCATCTTGTTGGGGTATTACTGGCCAACAATTGTCCAGGATTGCGAGAGGTACGTCCAGAAGTGCAGAACGTGCCAAGTGTTCTACAAGTACCCCGGTAGGCCGGCGACCTACTATCACCCCGTATCAAACGTCATCCCTTTCGCTTGGTTCGGGGTGGATATCATCGGGGCATTCCCAATCGCCCAAGGAAGGAAGAAATTTGTAATCGTGGCCATCGATTACTTCACCAAGTGGATCGAAGCCGAGGCGTTGGCCAATATTACCACGCAACAATGCAAGAAGTTCATTTGGAAGAACATCATCACCAGGGCTCCCATGAACCTAATTACCGACAACGGCCCGCAATTCCGAAATCCAAGATTCACCGAATACTTGGAGGGCTTCGGGATTAAACACAATCGTTCTTCGGTGGCATACCCCCAAGGAAATGGCCAGGTTGAAAATGCCAACCGAACAATTGTGGATGGTTTGAAGAAGCGGCTGGGGGAAGCAGGAAACAAATGGCTTGAAGAACTTCCGCACATCGTATGGGCATTCCGAGTAGCGCCCAGGAGGGCTCATGGGGAAACTCCGTTCTCCCTAACTTATGGGTGTGAAGCAAGGCTGCCCATCGAAGCTGAATTCCCAACGTTTCGGGAATCAAATTATCAACCCCAGCAAAATGAAGAGGACCATCTAGCCGAGCTCAACTTGGTCGAAGAGCGGAGAATGGCCGCGGAAGTTAAAATGAGCACATATCAACAAGTCGTGAAGAAGTACCACGACAACAAGGTTGGACCGCGATACTTTCAAGTCGGCGATGAAGTCCTGCGAAGAAGGGAGGCTAGTAGACCGGGAGACGGAGGAAAGCTGGCCAAAAACTGGGAAGGGCCTTACCGGGTTAGAGCTATCATTCGTCCGGGAACCTACCGGTTAGAAACTCTTGAAGGTGTACCGGTAGAAAGAACCTGGAATTCCCATCATCTTCGCAAGTTCTACAAATGATTGTAATGCTAGGCAAGACCTACTTTATTATCAATCAGACCAATGACATTCAATACTCTACATGGTAGCAGCAAAATTGATAGGTCGAACCTATCCTAGGAGGGCTTCCCGGGTGGATCGGATCCACTCGGATAAGCCAACTGAGACACAGGCCCGGACCTGGCACGCTGGTTACTACACCGGTCTTGCTCAGTATAATAGAAAAAATATAAAACCCGGAATAGGGGCCCGGAAGAGGGTATGCCTGCAAGAGGGCTGGACCTGGAAGAGGGTTCGAACCGTACTTACACGGGCCCATGAGGTTTGACTGGTGTCGGGGAATCAGCCGGCACCGTCAAATTGATTGGGGACTAAAAGATGCCCATTAAAAGAAATAGAAGGGGATCGTCCACCGTGGCGCATCCTATTTCCCCCTTCTTAAGGAAGACTTGAACGGGGGGGTAAGCTAAGGCCTTCCCGGGATGGTAGAAATCAAAGAGCCATTAAAAGACTTAATCACCCGGAAGAGGGGGCCCTGGAAGAAGGGTGCATTTGAACCTTGGAGAGGGTTCGAAACCATTCGAACATGGTTAATTCTCCAGTATTCTTACCGGTTAAGGATACTTCAAGAAATTACTAGGCTACAGGTGTTCCATCTACAACCTACCGGTCATAAAAAAAAGAAAAAAAAAGAAATACCCCGGTTGGGTATCGATACGGCGGAACTTCGAAAGTTCCACAAGGAAAAGCAGTTCACCGGTCAGACCGTGGAGAAGGATCTACCGGTCAAACTGCACTTTATCTCCAAAACAAAAACGAAGGCATCCAAAACTCAAAATCAAGTGTGACCGGTCAGATTTTTGGAAGTTCACCATCAGAGTTGAAGTTCAACAAGTCAAAGTTGGAGTCCAACCGGTCAATTTTACTCGAGTTGATTTTCAACCTAAGGACATCTGAAAACAGTAGTTGGAGTTACACCGGTTGGAGTCTATCAAGAGGCAAGGTATCTACCAAAAACATTATAGGAAGCCAAACGAAAGAAGCTACCTAGGAGCAAGATCAACCGGTATGAAAAATTGACATGCATTCAGATGAAATAAGGATGTTGAGTATTTTACAGCTACACCGGGCATACCCGGGAAAATTTGAAGTCATGAGTTTTACAAAAACAACCGGCCACGGCCGGCCAAGCTGCTCAACTGTATGCGGCCCAATTTCCCCCTTCTGCACAAGTAAAGAACCCGGTTAGACTATGACAAAGCGATTAACCCAAATTCAACCGGGATGGGGAAGCGACTTACCTCCTTTAGCCTCAGGCCCAGGTTGACGAAGGCCTCTTCAATGGTTTGGGGGGCCGGTTCAGAGTCTGACCTCGCCCTCTTCCTGGAAAAAGAGGGGTGAGTTGTGGCCACCTTCTTCTGACGGCGACCGGTCTTTTCTTTGCTCTTTGACCGGTCCATTTGGGGCTCCTCATCATCCAGGTCATGGACCTCCACATTCTCTGCATGACCGGTGAAAGTCTTGGCGGTACCGGTTTGAGAACCACCGGTCTCTCCCTCTGGCTTATACTCGGGCATGGCATACTCCTCGAACTCCATGTCTGCAAAGAACCAGCGAAAGATTCTAATACAGGATAAAATACCGGTGTATAAAAACTTTGAAGAAAGTTACAAGTACCTGGGTGGGAGTTGCCCTCAGCCTCCGCAGTGTTGCCCGGGGAGGGTCCCCCGCGCCCCGCTGCTTCATGGGCCCGGGAGGTACCCTCACCACCCGAATCGACCCTCCAGACCCAGCTGCCGTAATGAAAGATCCTCCCGGTGAAAGGGTCGCCTCGCATGAGAATCTCGAGGTTTGCCTCCAAGTCAGGCGAGGAGGCCGGTGCAGCAGATTCTTGGTTTAAGAGGTGGTCATTCCATTTCAGACCGGCAAGTGGAGTGAAAAAGGGGGGAAACTCAATAAAGACAAATTTTTCCTTCCACCCCCGGTTACTTTGGGGGACATCAAAAATAAACTTCCTACCGTTATGGCCTTTGAAGTACACAAAACCTTCGCAGCCGGTTCCACCCGGTAGGACCTCAAAACAAAAGAGAAAAAGGCGCAAGGAAGGCTCGATTTTGAGGTGGTGATAGATGTTTACAAAGGAATGAAGGTACCGGTGGGCGTTAGGAGTTATCTGGCCGGGTAAAATCCTAAACGCATGGCATACTTCGATTAGAAGGGGGCGAAGGGGAAAAACAATGCCCGCGTCGAGAGAGATCGTATGGAATCCTATCCTATCCTCCCAGTGAGGTTCAACAATGTTGGGCCAGTCGTGTTCATACAAAAGGGTATACCCATCCGGGAGCCTCCTACGGATTTTGTTTAAAGCAATTTTGGATACATGGGAAGGAATATCAAGGGCATAGAATGTGGGGAGCGGGAAGTAACCGGCAGCGCGAAGTCGCTCCTCCCACGCATCCCGGGTTTCGTTTTCAGGGTCGTATGGACCCGGTTCCTCGTCAACCGGCTCATCCCTCCCCGATAGGACCTGACCGGGCATCTGATTAACTGGTTGAGGATTGGGAATAGAAGAATTTGGAACTTGACCGGTACGGGGGCGAGAAGACCCGGTCAAAGATGAGGAGTCCTCAGAGGAGCTGTCCTCTGAGGACGAAACCCTATCGCTACCTAAGGGAGACATGGCCGGGAAAGAAAAGAGATGGAAGAAAGGCTTACTTGACTCGGAGGGCTGGAAGGCGATAGAGATACTTGACCGGTGAAAGCTCTAGAGACAAATGGCGGAAGAGTGAGAAATGAAGAGGGGTGGAGCTCTTTATATAGGGAGGAGAGATCCGAAGGAAGCGACGTGGCCGTACAAGGGGGCGCCGCGTCAGGCGGCGCAATGATGGCGCGTGGGGAAGGCGAACGGTCAGGCTGACAACGGATCAGTGCGGCAGTTAAGACGCGACACGTGTTCAAGTTCGAATTTTGAAATTCAAAATTTGAAATTTTGAGCGGGAAAAGCCAAAATTCGAATTTAAAAGTTCTGTGTCAGATTTTTTACTTCCCGCTTATGACAAAATTGCATAACCGAGAAGTGGAGGGCTTATTGATGGGTGTATTTCACCCATGACCGGTCAAGGGCTCGATTCAGAATGTTGACCGGTCAAAACCGAATTTGAGAGGAAATGATGAATCGTCGAAATATTGACCAAGAACTTTGACCGGTACACTTCGGATAGTGTACCGGTCAAACTCGCCCATGGTCTAAATTCGTCATTCGAAGTTGGCCAAACCTTCAGGAATCAACCGGTGCAACTTTCAGAGATTGGGGAGTGTCGGCAGATGGAATCCAAGAGGACTTGGACTGTAGTGGTTGGAATTGCAGAGATGCCGAAGGAACATTTCCAAGCCAGAACATGACAAAGACGCAGCCTCCTACGCAAGATGACAAGGCAGAGCCAGTCAGGTGACCCCACGCCAGCAGCATGCCCCCACGTGGCCCACCCTAACTTAGTATATATACCACTTGTAACCCTCGAAGAAGGGGGGCCGAATTCATTCTCTCCAAACTCCCTTGTAAAAGTGACCGTGCATTCTCTGTTTTAATACAATTCGGGCTACAGGTGTTCCACCTAAAGTCCTACCGGTCATTCTGAGTGTTTTTACTTTCTTTACTTTTACAAAATCAAGCCAACTATTCTAGACCCGGTCTAGTATAGTTTGACCGGTCAAGTAATTTACACCATCACAATATAATAATCTGAATTAATCTCATAGAGATAAATCTCATATGTTGCCTATTATGTTACCTTGATTGGAAACCTGAGTACATACCTAAATTAAAAATAAATGACTAATGTGTTTATGATGTAAATTTTGAAATGATAAACCATGAGAATAAATAATATAAATTAAATGAAAGAACCCTTTTGAATGAAAGTCAATTAAATTAATTTGGATTCTATCAGAGTCAAACACTCCAAAAATATTTTGTCAAAAAAAAGTATTACAAATAAATATAAAAATTATATCGTTGTATAGAGTTTAACAGTACGATTGCAACGGATTTCAATTCGGAGAAAGTTGGAAATTCCTACGCAAACCCTACTTCGCAACATATTTCTTCTTCCTCCTCTTCCTTCATATAAAAGAAGAACCCAATCTTCTCAATTCTCCACCAAACTGAATAAAATTAGTGTCATAATGTTCCTGAGAGTATAATGAGAGTATTTTGCAATAGTTAGTTGCCGCCGAGGTCGCAAAGCTGGTCGTGGTGTTCGCCAGAAGTTTTGCTGGAAAATTTATAAAACCTCCGATAAGCTTTGAGGTAAGCACGTAGATATATCTAGTGACTAGAATGTTCGCATAAATCGTTTCTACGTTCATAAACGGTCGTTTGGTTGAGTTTTATGTTTGACATGCTTGAAAAACTAAGAATCATAAACCTTACAATAATTGTTAAAACTTTGAATTAATGATACCAAAATAATCTATGAACCTTTTAGAACATTTCTATATAATTTAATTAAAGTTCAATGACTAAAAATGGTATTTTCAAAATTGGGCCCGAAGGTTGAAAAAGATGAACAATGATTGAAAACCAACAGGGTGGATCGATCCACCCCACTGTATCGATCACCTGGGGACATTTTCTCTAGCCTGGATAGATCTAGAGCACTAGATTGATCTCCCGAAATTTTGCTCCGATAATATTTCTGAAAATACTATTTTTGAGCTCTAAAATCATATTTTTGTTACCAATCAATTATGATTAATATATAAATGATTTCTTGGAATAAAAATGATGTTTTGAGAACTAGGACCTTCCGTGATGCATGACGGTAAGCTAGAGTGTTAACACTCGTAGCCAGACCTCTATTTGCTATGGGATGTTATGTTAATTGATGATTATGATAATGCAAACTAATATACTCAATTCAACCCCAAATCAATATTGCAAATCTCAAATCCAAGTTCAATTCCAACAAGCCAATCACGCAATCTAATAATCATAATTGAATGAAAACATACGAACGAATCATAATTCAATTCTAAGAAATAACAATTGAATTAGAATTGAAATTTCATAAAATTAATTTGAATGAAATCAAATTTTAAGATGACATGGCATGGTATCTAACTTACAGGCCGCTGGTTTTGTTCATAATATTTAGAGCAATGCCAGGTTCAGAAACTGAATAGTCACACACTTCAACTACTTGTGACTTAAATTTCTATTTCAAAATTATTTGAGACTAATTAATATTTTTTGTTAAAACTCATAAATAATCCATATCTAAAGTTTGTGACCACGTGGGTGTGAAGAGTGAATCTAGCACTTCTCTAATAATTTTTTATGGGATTTTTTTATGGGGTTGTGTTCGCTCAACCCGCAAACACTGCCCGTTTAAAACCCCAGAGGATTATTCGATCATATGCCCCTTCTCCAAACCATATGCCCCTTCTCATCTCGCCTTAACAAATGTGGATGATGATGATGATGTCCCCCTTCAACCGATTAATCCAGCCTACGGTATCTCCATCTTTCTCTATATCTCTCCTAACATTTTTCATGTAAAGAGGATTGACTCCAATATTTGGCTCTAATTTCAAAGCTTCCATGCTTGTTCATTCGCTGTGCAATTGGATATTGGAAAAAATAAAGCTTTGTTCAATCGCTGATATGCAGAATTTTTACTCCAAAATTTGGTTCCAATTTCAAAGATTTTATATTTGTTCAATCACTGATAGGCAGATGTTGTTGTCCAAAATTTGGATCCAATTCACGATTTATGAGTAATAGGATTATCTGACTTTAATGCTCTATTTTGGTTTGCATATAAGAACTACAGTTTCTTTAGTTTGTATATTTGATTGTATTGATAGGTCAATTTCGGGCAGTTGTCTAGAACAGTTAAAAGCAATGCTGTTGAAAAACAATACATTGGGACAACATTATATACTCCCAAGCAAAGTATTCTGATAGTTGGTGACGGAGATTTCGGATTTTCTCATAGTGTGGCAAGAAATATTGTTGATGCCAAAGGAATCACAGCAACGTCCTACAATACTTTAGGTTATTATTCTATTTTTTTATACCAATGTTTATTTCTTTTTATTTTGCATACTAACACAAGTTAAACTGAATTAACAGCTGAACTGGAAACCATGTATAAACGCGCAAGAAACAATTTGTGTGGTCTTTTACAAAGGGGTGCCAGGATAGTTCTTTCTGTAAATGCAAGAGTAATGGCAACCGACAATAGAGTTAACCAGCAACTCTATGATGTCGTGATCTTCAATCAGCCGTACGCCGTAGAGCCGTTCCCCTTTTCACAGTACAATCCGCGTGTAATAATGTAAATTCTTATAAAAACTTTTCCGTTATAAATCAAATGCTTATTATCTTTTGATATATGTTATGGAATGAATTTTTTATTTATTGCAGGGCTAATAAGAAATTGATAAGTAGTTTTTTGGGAAATGCAAGGTGTTTGTTGAAAGAAGAAGGAGAAATTCATTTGACGAATAAAGTCGGACATCCATATGACAAGCTATGCATACCAGATATAGCTCTTGACAATGGACTAGTTGTTAGCAGAGTTGTGCCATTTCCTTTCCAGGACTACCCTCTATACGAAAACAAACGGGGCTTTGGTGTTCATGCAGATTGGAGCTACAATTTGTTTCCTTCCGACACATTTATAATGATGAAAAACACAAACCCAAACAATCCTGGTCATAATCCTATAAGAGAGAGTGGTAAGTTATATTTCATCATAACAAAGAATATTTCCATAGCTCAGTTTAGTTACGGTCAGTTCTATTATCTTTCGTTGCAGTAGTTGAAGGCTTTATGCACGGGATTAACTTAGCAGTATTTAGGCTCTTGTGTAAATAAGGGGAATACACGCTGTCTTTGAATCATTGATTTCTCCTTGGGTCAGTATGTCTGGGCTTTCATTCGGGTAATATACAACAGCATACAGATTGGGTATGTTCATTAGTCTGTTGGTTCTTATAACAGTTAGAAAGCATAGAGGTATCATGCTATCATGTGGTGAAATTGGGAGTTATTATATACTGAAATTGGGAGGCTGATTGTTGATGTTATAGGTTCCATCAGATGGGTTGGAGAGTACTATGTTCTTATAGATCTCCTTGTTTTGTGATGGCTTGGGCCTTAGTGTTGTGTAGTCAGTGGTGTTCTTTACGGAGAGTTAGTAGGATTTACATCACTTTGATTTGAGATGGGACGGGGCTTTGGCAAGATTACTATAAGGTTATATTATGGACAGTAAGTAGCGCAAACCAGTTACAAAAATTTGTGGGATTGTGTAGAGAAAGGTACAGACGAGGAGTGGAAATCGTGGATATAACATGGATTGAGGAAGTTTGGCTTTCTGCAATTTTGCTCTATGACATAAACTTATGAAGTGGCTGGATTGGGGTCAGGATGCCTCCAAAAAAACAAAAGATTGCTCACAACAAATGGGTTCCTCCGAAATTGAATTGCCCAAGTTGACTTGGCATGCATTTGTAGGCAAGTTAAAAATGCAATTGACTTTCCTAGACTACCTCTATCCAACCCCTCTCACTCCCTTGCCGCTAGAGATTGTCTCATCCCATCGCCCAAGTTGATTTTGTGTCCAAGAACGGGACTATGGCCTCTACTGGTCCCAAAATGGTCTCCAAAATGAACTCGGTCGCTGGAGTTTTGTGTTGGTCTACTGATGGCACAAAAACTGGCATGACCAGATTGTAGATCGAGGAGCACGAAGCAGATGGTCTTAGTGGGTGTGTTCTTTGCAATCAAATTCATTCAAGTGTGAGTAGTTCCCCATGGCAAAAACCTAGAAATGTAGGGAATTCGGGTAGGCTTTAAGATGCCTCTTTGCTCTAGGGTTTGGGGGAAGCACATGAAGGAAGAGATACGGAAACAGATTGAAATTGAGACGGAGATATGATGGAGGCAAAGAAACAGAGTTAGAGCTCGAGTAGAGTGAAGGGGGCATTAATGACATTTCCGCTTTTAAAATTTACCAAATAGAGAAATGAGAAATTTGTTTTCAGCAAGATGAAAAACGAAAGTAGGAAATTCAAATCTTGATGGAAGCAATACTTAGGCCCCGTTTGGTACACGGAATTCAAACTATGGAATTGGAATTGAGGACTTTAATTCCAATTCAAGTGTTTGGTAGCACAAAAATTATGTGGATTTGAAATTGACAGTGCAAAAAATTAATTGAAATTGGTGAATTCAATTCTATGGAATTGAATCCCATGGAATTTCACTTCCAATTCAATTCCAATTCCATCAATTCCGTATACCAAACGGACCCTTAATAGTTGAAGAAAATTAAGTGGAGTATTAACAGATGAAATACTCTTCTAGGCAAGCTCTAGTGACCCTTACATTTGGCACATAGTTTGCTTCAAATTCTTCAATATCAAGCTCTAGTGACCCTTACATTTGGCACATAGTTTGCTTCAAATTCTTCAATATCAAGCTGAGTGGGACCTAAAAAGATGTACGGAGTAGAAAACCATTTACATGGACTGGAAATATATTCCTATTTTCCTATTGATTGGGTGGGGGGGGGTTTGTCAACAGCATCCGGAGACTTCAAACTCTAAATTTCAAGTCAACGTTTCATCTAATATTACAACAATAAGATTGCTAACAGTGAATTTAAGAGGTCAAAATATGAATGTAATCATATAGCTATATAGGGAGTAATACGGAGTATATCTCATTCAATATTACAACTGCGTCCACTTTGAATACCCAGTATATACACTTGCACACATTTTAATATACATACCTTGCATATTCTTTTTAATGCCTATTATATATAGTATATACATATCAAACATTCATAACATTTGTACACATTCACAGATTAATCAAGATATTTGTATTCACCTATTTTGATATGATTTATGCTATTGGGAAACTGTGAATCCATAGAAAGAGAGCTCCTGACCAAGAAACCATAATCTATAACCTTAAGTTTCAAACATGAAAATCTAAGATTATAGCATCATTTGAAACCTATATTTGTTTGAAAAAAATCATTTGTATCCAGGCCACTTATAGATTTTTTTTTGCAATAGAACAGATATCTTGGCAACAATTTGTGTTGTGTTCTTCCTTGTTGATGGTATCCTCTTCAGAAGAGAAAAGAAGAAAGCAACCAAACCTCTTATTACTAATCTTTATTAAATAAAAAGGTCCAAGGCACTAAAAAAATCTCACATTTCACGAATAAAGTCATTTTGTTTCAGCACATGTTTCTCTTTACCTTTAAGTTCACTCCCACTATTCGTGCTTTATAAGTTGTGGTTATCTCAATAGAATATTTTTCTTTTGCCTACTGAAACAATCATACGATGTGTTTGGACTGGTGAATCGGATTTTGATTACTTGAGTGACTAATCAGATTAGGAGTACATCGGTAGCTGTGAATATGGCTTGCATCGAGCATACATAAAACCTAGAACTTAGATAGTAGCTTATAAATCAAATACTATGTATAAAACTAACACATAATCAAACAGCAGCAATGTTCAAAATTAGACTCAATGGGCCAGATGGTTGTTCAATTTTAGCATGATCAATGTATTTCTTGTTGTATATACCTTTCGTTGTTAGGATTTAAATCTAATGCTGCTTTCTGGATGTTTACTAAGGATGATTACCTAATTTGATTTTGTTTCTTACTGATGACTGCAGTTGTTCTTAGTCTTACCTCCTATCCTCCTCGCACGCTTAAAGAGGTAATTCTATAATTAAATCAATAACACAGTTGATAGCTTCCAGATTCTAAAGTTGTGACTGATGCCAATATTTATTAGTGTTCTAAGAGGTTTAAAGCAGAATTAGCCCCGTTCAGTTTAACTTTTAGTGTTTAGTTACCAAAGAGGGGTTGAGTTAGTGCTTAATCGGTGCTAAATAACTAGTTCTCTAGCTCCCTTGGTTCCTTTACTCATAGAGGTTTAAGACGGTTAATTTCAGCTCTAGCAAGTTCAGTAATTTCAAATGTGGACTCCTAATTTAGTTACAAGCTAACACTCGGACCATGCCGCCTTGGGCCATCCAAGGTGCAGGTGCGCAACCAGACAGGAAGGTGTATGGGTCATAGATAATTAATTTCTTACATTAGTCATTTAAAAAATTTCTTGATGCCCATGTTATGTTGTCGCAAGAGAGGAAAGTGTATGAGTCATCTGTCTTCGGGAGTAATTAATTATTATGATTATGTAGTAGAGATGAAAACATTGAGTGCTTTTGCGGGTTGGGTGGCCTGTAAACAAACGTTTGAAGAGAAAGTGTAATTTATTATTATATGCTGGTTAAAATAGTTCAAGTTAAAATTAATAGGTTGTGCTAATTTGCAATTATTCTATAATTTACCAGGAAGAAGCTGAAGTTGAGGATGAATCTAATGTGAGTCTACTTTGAACATTTTCCTTATATTTAGAGATATGATGTCGCCGCCATCATATTCATGCCAATATATCGAGTATGGACGGGTATTGGATATTAAATACTTAATGACGCTTCTAATTGTTATATAATTTCAATAAACTGAAGTTTGTTCTGAATTCAACATACATCTATTACAAATTATTCTGAAATATACACCAAATTATCTAAAATAAAATTATGAGTTCAGCCACTATCAACTAAAATTAAGACCTCTGTTGCATTTATAGTTCCATATAGCCTCATTGTGGTGGGTGTGCGACTGGCCCAAGATTGCGTGTAGACTACTTTCAGCTAGATCTTCCTGGAAAAAAGCCTCTACTTCTCCCACAACTTGTACAGAATCATCCTTTTCCTCCGCATCTAGTAATTTGAAAGTCCCTATTTTACATCGGTGTCCAGGACCATACTTGTCACCACATCAAAAACATTCACCCCTTAGGAAGTGTGCCAGTAACCCTGTATCAGAAATGAGTTAAGGGGGATCTTGTTGAAGAAGAGGAGGAGGATTATTGGGTGGATTTAATTGTGAGAGGGTTTTGAAACTACCAACAGAAGCAGTTCATCTTCCAGAACGAGAGCATCTAATCTTTGATTCAAATCAAGGGCTAGGCTCATCGCATTGTATACCACCCTAGACTTATGAATCCTAACATCTGCCTTTAACTTGTCCTTGAGTCCATTCCACCCTAGCAGGCAGTTATCCGCTAATTGGAAACACGGGCAGATTGTTTGGCATATTCTTCTGTATTCTTGGACGATCCGATCTGCTTGATACTGCACAAGTACTTGTCTGGATTTTGATATTCAGCAGGACAAAAATTCCTTTGTAATGACTGAACCAGATCTTCCAAGTAGATGATAGTAGATCCACAGTTAGCCATGAATACAGGTCTAATGTGTCTCATATCATGCCAATTACATGACAGTGACATCCACCTTTTCATCTTCAGGTATAATGTAGTAATTAGTAACAGAAGTACTTTTCCGCCTTCAAAATCCAGCCTCTAGGGTCTCCATCACTAAACACATGGAAACTTATCTTGTTATAAGGGCGATAAGGACGATTCGATTTGTTTCCTCACGAGTACACACCTTCATCGGCAGGATCTTTAAGACCACGTTTAGAACCACCGTTACTAGAAGATATAGCATGAGACTTGGGGGCAGCAACGTCTTCTTTCAGGGATTCCATGACTGCTAATCTCTCAACGATGGCTGCGGCTAGCTGGACGGAAATGGGGTCAGGTTCAATTGGTTACTACAGGTTGTTGGTGCCATTCGATTTCCCGGCAACGGGACCAAATGAGGCTCAAGTCAGATTGATAGAATTCAAAATGAAAAAGAGTACATCAAGTCTCAATTCGAGAAGGGATAGTCTCGAGATTTCCAAAGGAAAATACAATGAAAGTAGCCACACAAAGAAAATAACATGACCCAAGTTAAAAAATCCCACTCCCAAAGGAGTTGGGCAACTTCTAGGTAACCACCCACTCAGCTACTTAGTATGTTCTTTGGAATGCTTATTTACATTTTGAGCTGATCCACTTCTAGAGACCCACCCTGTGCCATCTGCTTTTTCCTTCTGGAATGCACCAATCTGATTGGAGGCTTATCTGCATTTGTACTTATTGTGTATTTGTGGCTCTAAGGTTACCTCAAAAGTTTATGGATCTATCTTTTTCTTATTTCCTACAAATTTATAAATCTGAACTTAGAATTATGGATTGTACATGCAGAGCGTTGGGCCCTTTTCAAACAGCAAAAAGCAGAAGCTGCTACGAAACGATAAGAAGATTATGGTATGTTCTAAATCTTGATTTCTTTTCATTTGGGTTTTTAAGAGATGGCAAAATAGAAGGTTGGTTGGTTTGGTAATGGGTCAACTTGCATAAAAATAGGGTACTCTTTTGGGTGGATTGAAATCGGGTTGGGTTGATAAAAGCCTGCTGTCGATAACTAGTCTCGTAGATGCTTTAGATTTTTTTTGTAGGCAAACACTCCCAAGAGTAAGAAGAAAAACAAGAGCAGAGCAGATTTAGAATGAATTTTCTGGTTTAATCCCGCCGTTCATAACATAATAACTAATAAGCATGTCTGTTTATAGACTTACAGAAATGAGAGAAGTAGAAAGCCTACTAACCCAACTACTTAGGAGCTAAAGAATAAAATAAAATCCAGAAAACAATTTCTGAATGACTAATACTTTTAACAAAAGGTATATTGGTGCATACTTGTATGCAGTATATATCCTAGGGCAAATTGTGGCTCAAGCTATATGTTTCTAGCTCTGTGTGTATCTGTATGTGTATTTGTGGAGCTAAGGTTACCTCAGTAGTTTATGGATCTTCTACTTTATTCTTATTTCCTACATATTTAAAAATATAAACTAAACGAACCTAAAATTATTGATAGTACATGCAGAGCATGGGGCCCTTTTCAAACAGCAAAAAAGCAGAAGCTGCTAAAGATGCTGGGAAACAAGAAGACAATTCTGGTATGTTTTATATCTTAATTTTTTTCCTTTTGGATTTTTTTAGATATGGCAAAATGGATTTTGGTTGGTTTGGTAATGGGTCAACTTGCATCAAAATGGGGTACTCATTTGGTGAGTAGAAATCAGGTAGTGTTGTTGATGGCTGCCTGGCTGGTATCATAAATGCTTTATATTTTTGTTGTATGCAAATGCTCCCAAGACTAAGAAGAAGATCAAAACCAAATTGAGAATGAATTTTATGGTTTAATTTTCCCCCTTCCAAACATAATAAGCATGTCTGCTTATAGGCTTACAGAAATGAGAGAAGTAGAAAGCCTACTAACCCAATTACATAGGAACCATAGTTGTTAAGGCGACTAGGCGAATCTAGGCGCTCGAGTACCTTCTAATCGCCTAAGCGATTAGGCGTCCGCCTAGGCGTCCTCTAGGCGAGTGGCTACCATAACTTTAATATTTTAGAGTATTAATATAAAAGCATATAATATGAAATAAGTAATTAAAGAGAACATATATATCCTGAAATATATGAATGAATGTTGTTTTTCAAAAAAAATTTAAAAATATATTCAGAAAAATAAGTAAATATTTTTTACAAGTTAGTGATCTTTTTAAACTTTTTAAATGTGAAATAAAATTTGGGCCCAATGCTCTTTTAATAAAGAACTATATTAATAAGTGTAAAGGCCCACTTATCTTTTAATAAACTTAGCCCAAATTAGTTAACCTAAAATAACTAATAGAGAGTCAGAGAGTAGGAGGGTTTAGAGGAGCCGCTGGACTGAACTGGAGTCGCTGGATATCTCGGCAGTCGCGAGAATCAGCGTCGGCAAGTAAGGTAAGCTCGATCTTCCCCAGTCTCTCTCTCTCTCTCTCTCTCTCTCTCTCTTTCGTGATCTTCTCCTCCTCCTCCTTCCTCTCTCAGCTTCTTCCAGTCATCTTCTTCTGCGGTGTTTGCGCAAAAAAAGCTAGGCGAGTAGTTTGGCGTCCATATGACCTCGCCCAGACGCCTAGGCGACGCCTTGATAACTATGATAGGAACTAAGCAATAAAATAAAATCCATTCAGAATGTTCTGAATAACCAATATTTTTAACAAAAGGTATTTTGGTGCACACTTGTATGCAGTATTAATGCTAGAGAAATTTTGTGGCTCAGGCTATATGTTAGTAGCTCCTTGTATATCTGTAGTCTGTAGACTGTACTTGTGTATTTGTGGTGCTAAGGTTACCTCAATAGTTTATGGATCTTCTACTTTATTCTTATTTCCTGCATATTTAGGAATCTGAACTTAAAATTATTGATTGTACAATGCAGAGTGTTGGGCTCTTTTCAAACAGGAAAAAGCAGAAGCTGCTAAAGACGCTAGGAAACGAGAAGACAATTCTAGTATGTTTTAAATCTTGATTTTTTCTGTTTGGTTTTGTAGAGATGGCAAAATGGATGGTTGGTTGGTTTGGTAATGGGTCAACTTGCATCAAAATAGGGTATTCTATTCGGTGAGTAGAAATCGGGTTGGGTTGTTGATAAAGGTGGGTTATTGATGGCTAGTCTTGTAAATGCTTTAGATTTTTGTTGTAGGCAAACACTCCCAAGAATACGAAGAGATACGAGACCAAATTGAGGATAAATTTTCTGGTTTAATTCCCCACTTCAAAACATGATAAGCATGCATATAAATGAGAAGTAAACAAGGAAAGGAGAAAGCGTACTAACCCAACTACTTAGGAAATAACCAATAAAATAGAATCCAATAAGAATGTTCAAAATAACTAATACTTTTAACAAAAGGTATATTGTTACAATGTTTATACTTCTTGAATATCAAGATTTAGATTTTACTGTTACCCATACTATGATGATTATGGAGCTCTTTCATACACATGCTTAATGCTTTTGTGTTTGCAGCCAAGGACCAAAAGACAGCAGAGTCAAGTAAATGAGACCTGCATATTGTGGGAGATGGATCTGTGTGAAGCAACTTTACATAAGCATTCATGGGTTCAGTGGTTTGTTGGTAACTTTGGTTGCTTGCACTTGTTGTTTGACTTGTTTCTCAAATCAGATTTCATTGTTTGGTCTGTTGTGAACTTTGGTTGCATACACTTGTTTGAGTTGTTGCACAAATTGGACTTCATTATGTTGGAATTCACTTTTGGTTTTGAGACTTGGTCAATATTTTCACCCTTCTAGGGTTCTCCATTTGAGTTGTTGAATGTCTGCCATTTGATTGCACGCCCATTTTCATCAGTTGGTATAAAAGTCTAGGTTGTTTCAAATGCATGATTGTCACGGCCACATGTGGAGTCAAGTCCGTAAAGAAGAGACTAGTGGACTAGTCGGCCTACTAGAATAGTCGACAAATCATAATAAGAAATGAAATATTTAAAACTAAATAAATCACCATTGACCAAAGATAACTATTTATATATTTATAATATAAAATATCATTACCATAACAAAATTACATGTAAAGGTAGCACATAAACAAACATAACAAGGTGTACGTAAGAAATAAATATCCTTCATAAGAAACCAAAGTAGAAAGACTGAAAATTATAAATAAACAAAAAAATTGTAACTTTATTTAAAACAAATAACTACAACGTTTCCTAAAATCTGAAAGCCAAAAAAATTCAAATCATCAGAAAGAGAAATTAACTTTGTATCAAACAGCTACTTAGTACGAGCATTAAAAGAGGTAAAGTAAAAAAATACTCCACTGTTAAAGAATTAAAGATTAAACCAATGCTACGAAGATGGCAGAATCATCCGGAAGAGAAGGGCAAGCGACTCCCTAAGTTGCGATGTGCTGCAACAGTATAATAAGGTAGAGTTACAAACACCGACTAGTCAGTGATCAGGCACCACCTAGGCATTGATTTGCACGACCTGCTTAGTCCACTTCAAGTGCTAGGTGAGAATGAAGTCACACGGTCCAAAATGCCCGGACGACTAGTCGGGGACTAGGCGATGACAACAACAATGTTCAAATGGTTGGACAAGGACGCAGACTTCTCACAAAAACGCCGTCCAAGGCACTACTGGGGCTGGCCTCAATCCACAGAATCTTGAAATTGAACATGTATACAACAACAATGTACTTGAAGTTAAACTAATGCAGGAGGCAGGTTCAAAGGCTATCAAGTATATGGTCATTGTGTTCGGGAATGAATTAGGATCGGATGAATTAGGATGAAACCTGGGAATAAGAGTCAAGATTCTCGTATTTGATGTATGATTTCTTGGTCTGGTTACATATGGTTGAGCATATAGTCGAACCGAATACGTCAAAACCCATTAAACTCAGTAAGACGATGTCCTCATGGTGAACACGTCAACCTCAAATTGGGACAAAATGAACAAACTATTGTGTGGGAGATTCCTACCCATTATTCACATACAAGACGCCTTTCCTGACTACCATATTGCAACACGACGCACCAACTCGGTTGAAACATTCATTGATCATTTTGATAGAATCTGAAAATAGTGGTTCGGTTCCTAGAATCCATCTAATCATATACTGCTATGTAGTCGGAATCATCCAAAGGGGTACGAGCATCACTACAAGGCCTAAGATATTAACAGAGATTTTGAACACAAGCTGATCATGGTTGGTGCTGACAACTCGTTAGCATCCCCATAGTTTTTGGTTTTTATTTTGATTTTGTAAGTTGGTTTTCAACTTAATTTGAATTTCAAGTCGTGTTCGACCACAGAAGTCTGGACTTGGATTTTATGGTTGGACTATGTGCTGGAATTCAATTTTGGTTTTTTGAGACTTAGTCAACATTTTCACCCTTCTGGGGTTTTCCATCCGAGTTCTTAATTGTTTACCATTTAATTGCACTTCTGACTGTGATAAATGCTACCAAGTGATCATCCATCGTGTGTTTGGAGTGTAGGGATGGGGGTGGTTAAAAGACTAAATGAGTTGCTGGATGTGGTCATATTGTTTGAGGCCGTGGTTAAGGTTTTGGGATTACCTTTATTGTGGTTTTGGCATGACTAGTTTTTTAAACCTATATAGGGGTGCTGACTATGGTAAGGCTGCCTGACTAGGTTCGTGTATGTTCCCCTTAAAACTAACCATGAATTGGGCACATTGAAAAACAAACCTGGCAAGAAAGGCATGTACCCGAACGCAATCAAGTGATGAAAAAACTCGACAGGTGTGAACTTTATCCCTTCAGCCATTATTTCCCACTACGTTTCAGAAAAAATGGACATGATGTAAACATGAAATGCTTACAATTTACTAAATAGTAAATACCACAAAAAGCTAACATACCCAAGAACACATGTGTCATCAAAATCCACAAAAAAAACTTATTTGACCACTGGCAGTGATGTAGTTGAGGTTCGTGATCATTCCAAAACACATAGATGTCAACAACATCGAAGCCTCCATCTTTGGTTTCCTCAATGAGATCTTTCCAAATCTGCATCATGATTCCAGTTAAGTACATACATAGTAGCTTTTTTTTACCAAAAATAGTAATTTCAAAGATATTTTTTAAAAAGTAACAAAGAGATGATTTTTTGAGGAAAATGTGAAGCAGACCAACAGAGACCATAAAAAGGAATTTCAATAAACTTAAGGTTCGACCTTGATACATATACAAAATCAAGACACAAACCAACATCAAACTTCAGCAAAGACCAGATCTTTTGCAGAATATGATTCAACAACAGGAACAAAGACCGAGCTTTATAATTAAACCCAAGATTTAGAGTGAAACAAAAAAAAAACATAGCTCTAAAACTAGATCCAAATTTTGACGTAAAAGTTAACAGACCTTAGCTCTTGCCTTAACAATTAACCAACATGAACAAAAACCAAATCTTGAGAAATTCAAGCCAAGTTTCAAAGTAAAAGCTAACAATTACCCTATAAGCATAGACGATAGCTTTAAAATGAAACCCAAATTCTAACAAAGATTGGAGTTTCAAAAGATCAGTGCCTTAACGATTCGACCTAGCCTACAATTTTGAAGTAAAAACAAACAAATACACTTTTAGATGTTGGCAACTTAAAGATAAAACAACATGAGATAGAAGAGCTTTAAAATGAAACCAATATTTTGAAGTAACAAAGAGATGATTTTTTGAGGAAAATGTGAAGCAGACCAACAGAGACCATAAAAAGGAATTTCAATAAACTTAAGGTTCGACCTTGATACATATACAAAATCAAGACACAAACCAACATCAAACTTCAGCAAAGACCAGATCTTTTGCAGAATATGATTCAACAACAGGAACAAACAAC
>OOIL02005264.1:654862-678894 GCA_900332095.2 Cuscuta campestris | reverse complement strand
ATATATATATATATATATATATATATATATATATATATATATATATATATATATATATATATATATATATATATATAGGGACTGGTTCCTGTAAGAATGCACCTTGTGCAGAGAAATGAGAATGAAATCTAGCCGTTAGATCTGATGCATTGTGCGGCTCAGATTGCAGCCTGCACTCAGATTTTGAGATAGTGCATTTTCAAAGGATTATGATGCATTTCGACGTGATGCATTTTTAAATCATTTTGGTGCATCTGATTTTGATGCAATCCTGGCCCTTAGATCTCACAATCTAAAGCACCAGATTCATTCTCATTTCTCTCCTAAGATTGCATTCTCACCAGAACCAAAATCTATATATATATATATATATATATATATATATATATATATATATAGACACACACATACACACACACACACACACACACATATATATATAGGATAGGATAGGATAAGATAGGATAGGATATGGAGTAAAATTAATGTGCATTTTATTGCTAATCTATCCATTCTTAATTAATTACCATACGCCTAATTATGTACAGTTTTTAAATTTTGCCCTTGAGAATCCCAATTATTCATTCGTGGTATGCTTCAAATTTTCATTATAAAAGATTAAACACTTTCATGTTTAAGCACATTTGAACTCTAATCTCATACGAAGTATTTTTTTTCGTGCTAGTAAGAGCTTGTTTGGGAGTGATTAACTTTTGGATAAAGTGATTTCCACAAAAGCTGAAAGCAAAAACATCTCATACCTGTTTCTTCGAAACGGTGTTCTGTGTAGAAAATAGTGGCAGTGAAAAGCAGAAGCTGGTCTGCCAAACAGAATAAAATCACTTTTACTCAAAGCAGAAGCTAAATTATTAAAAGCAACGCACCGCCAAACACCCTCTAAAAAAGAAAATCAAATGTCTACCAAGTTGGATATCTTCAAGCTTTCTCTTTTGTTGTTTCTTTGGGCATTGAGCTTTCATGGCGGACACGCAAAGGACGTGAGGCGTTCAAACATCATCGGTGGCACGAAGTATTCTCGGGCGACAACTTCACGTTTTCCGGTGTTATCGAAGGAAGGAATGGTCTCGGCGTCTGCCCCATCGCCGAATAACAACCATGTCATGGCAGCCGGTGGTGACTGATTCAGTAATCCATATTATTTTTATTTTTTAAACTAAGAATAATCTTTAAAAAAAGAAAAAGAAATGATGATGGAGGTAGAAAGTAATTTAAAAAATTTAAATAAAAAATTTAAAAAAGACCAAATAAAGTTGGGATTATTTTGGGTAATTTTTTCTTTTTAGTTTAACCCGCAAACACTGCCCGTTTAAAACCCTAGAGGATTATTCGATCGGGTTATATATGTTGGGCTTGAGATTGGCCCATGTGGTCACCAAGATCTATTACGAATTTCCGAGCAATTTACAGTACTACCTAAACCATATGCCCCTTCTCATCTCGCCTTAACAAATGTGGATGATGATGATGATGTCCCGCTTCAACCGATTAATCCAGCCTACGGTATCTTCATCTTTCTCTCTATCTCTCCTAACATTTTTCATATAAAGAGGATTGACTCCAATATTTGGCTCTAATTCCGAAGCTTCCATGCTTGTTCATTCGCTGTGCAATTGGATATTGGAAAAAATAAAGCTTTGTTCAATCGCTGATTTGCAGAAGTTTTACTCCAAAATTTGGTTCCAATTTCAAAGATTTTATATTTTTTCAATCAGTGATAGGCAGATGCTGTAGTCCAAAATTCGGATCCAATTTCAAAGCTTCGATCTCTGTTCTATCGCTGCAAAATCTGAATTGATAAAAATTAAAGCTTTGTTCAATCCCTGATACCCGAAATCGGTTTTACTCCAAAACATGTTTCTAATTTCAAAGCTTCTATCTTTCTTCAATCGCTGATATGCAGAGGTTTTGCTCCAAAGTTCTGTTCTAATTTCAAAGTTTCAATCTTTGTTCAATCGCTGATATGCAGAGGTTTTACTCCAAAATTTGGTTCTTTTTTCAAAGCTTCAATCTTTGTTCAATCGCTGATACACAGAGGTTGTACTCCTAATTTTGGTTCTAATTTTAAAGCTGCAATCTTTGTTCAGTTGCTGTGACATCTGTTATTGTCAAAAATTAATGCTTTGTTCCGTCACTGATATGCAGAGGTTGTACTACAAAATTTGGTTCAAATTTCAAAGCTTTGATCTTTGTTCAATCGCTGCGAAATCCGTTATTGTAAAAAATTAAGGGTTTGTTCAATCGCTGATATGCACCAAAATTTGGTTCCAATTTCAAAGCTTCGATCTTTGTTCAATCGCTGTGAAAACGGTTATTCACTAAAATTAAAGCTTTGTTCAATCGCTGATATGCAGAGGTTGTACTCCAAAATTTAGTTCCAATTTCAAATCTTTGATCTGTGTTCAATCGCTGCGAAATCCGTTATAGACAAAAAATTAAAGGTTTGTTCAATCGCTGATGTTCAGAGGTTTTACTCTAAAATTTGGTTCTTTTTTCAAAGCTTCAATCTTTGTTCAATCGCTGATAAGCAGAGGTTGTGCTCCTAATTTTGGTTCTAATTTGAAAGCTGCGATCTTTGTTCAGTTGCTGTGAAATCGATTATTGGCAAAAATTAATGCTTTGTTCAATCCCTGATATGCAGTGGTTTTACTACAAAATTTGGTTCTAATTTCAAAGCTTTGATCTTTGTTCAATCGGATCTCAATCCTTTATTGTAAAAAATTAAGGGTTTGTTCAATCGCTGATATGCAGAGGTTTTACTCCAAAATTTGGTTCCAATTTCGAAGCTTCAATCTTTGTTCAATTGCTGTGAAAACGGTTATTCCCTAAAATTAAAGCTTTGTTCAGTCGCTGATATGTAGAGGTTTTATTCCAAATTTTGGTTCCAATTTCAAAGCTTTGATCTTTGTTCAGTCGCTGCAAAATCCTTTATTGACAAATATTAAAGGTTTGTTCAATCGCTGATATGCAGAGGTTTTGCTCCGAAATTTGGTTCCAATTTAAAAGCTTTGATCTTTGTTCAATCGCTGTTAAATCGGTTATTCACTAAAATTAAAGCGTTGTTCAATCGCTGATATGCAGTGGTTGTATTCCAATATTTGGCTCTAATTTCAAAGCTTTGATCTTTGTTCCATCGCTGCAAAATCGGTTAACGACAAATATCAAAGCTTTGCTCAATTAGCTGATATACAGAATCGGTTTTTATTTTTTCAAAAAACCCTAGCATCTATCAGTTGATTAATGTTATTTTTTCTTGAAGTTTCACTAAGATTTGTGTTTTTGTTCTGGTCTTTGTTGAATCTTTAATTCGAATCTCGGGTTTAATTAGAAAACTTACGTCTTTGTTCATGCTATTTGTGACTCGGTTTTTTTTGTTGGTCATTTTTTACATTTGAATTTTTTTTCTTCTTAATTTATCAAATCAGTTTTTATGCACCCTCCTTCCTACCCACTCTATTTTGTATTTTTTTAAATGTAAATGTTGTATTTTTTGAAATATATGATCACATTGCTTTTCATACTTCCAGATGCATGATGCATTTCGTGGCCCTGCTTTTCTGACTAAAATATTGAGGCAATATCACTCTAACGGGATCGATCCAACAAAACCATTAAGTATTATCAACCCGTGGGTAGTTAAAGAGCCACGTGAGGCAACATTGATGAGCGATCTATCAACTACTCGTGAAATACTTGGACCCGGTATGATTCTCCTGAGGAATTTCATCAGCGTCAAGAACCAGGTATTCGTTTTCTGTTAATCATTTAAGTTAACCACCGACACATGCTTAGCCTACATATGTTGTACTAATAGATTTTGTCATCTATGACTACAAGTAGAGTGTCTTTTTTGCTCTTTGAAAGGAATGTAGATTCATTAGCTTCTGCTATTACTATATTCATAATTCAAGAGTAGTGTAATTACTTTACATGTTTGAACTAATCTTTTAGGTTGATTTAGTGAAATTATGTGAAAAGTGGGGTTTGGGTCCCGGGGGCTTTTACATTCCCAGAGACCGAAATGGAGAAAAACTTCGACTGCAAATGATGTCTTTCGGGCGAAACTGGGATCCAGTAACAAAGTATGAGAAACCTTTTAGAAGTGATGGTTCTAAACCACCACCACTTCCATTTGAACTTATTTCGTTGGCTGAAAGCGCGATTCAAGATGCTCAAGCTCATCTGGACGGACTTCCTTCAATGCACCCAGATATTTGTGTAGTCAATTTCTATTCACCGGTCTACGGTCGACTTGGCCTTCATCAGGTTAGATTTTATTTGTACATACCCACTTTTTGAATGTGTCTTAGCCTCTATCTTTATCCACTTTGAAATAGAACATGAGTTTTTTTTATTGTGTTTTTTTTTCCAGGATTGCGATGAAAGCTCCGAAAGTCTACAAAGAGGGTTGCCGGTGGTTTCGATGTCTATTGGGGACTCTGCAGAATTCTTGTATGGCCATACCAGAGATGCTAGCAAGTTAGAGAGCCTTTATTTGGAGTCAGGTGATGTGTTGATATTTGGTGGCAAGTCTAGACTCATATTTCATGGGGTGAATCGAGTCTATCCACACACTTCTCCTCAGGAATTCATAGACCAAATAGCCCTTAAACCTGGCCGTCTAAACCTTACTTTTAGGCAAATTTGATCATATACTCTTATGCATATGTACCGTTTAGCTTCTTTCTTTTTTTTTTTAATTTAAAAAATCTCTCTTCCTTGGGATCTTGTGGGCAATCTCATCATGTTTCTGCTACTGAAATAATTGCCCAACATGCCATATTTTGTGCCTCCGTAGTAATGTTTTTTAAGGTTTATTTGAAGTGTACACTATTGTACTCCCCCACTTCATTAATTTCTTTTTCAGAATGATTCTTTCTAATAAAGTATTTTTTTTGACATTAGTCCTCAATAAATAATACTCCCTCCGTACATGTATGATCTTCCCATTACGCGTTACGAGACTTGACTGACTTTATTTTCAATTCAATTTAATTGATTATAGGAGTAAAATTTTAAAATAAAATTTATATAGTAATAAACTACATGAAAAATCTACAAAATTAAAGGTGGCAAGACTATATTATCAACAGAGTGATTATATCTATGGTGGATAGAGGGAGTAGTTAGTTATCAACAGAGTCTTTTGTAATTGGATAGTATTTTCTGAACAGTTCTCTATAAAAAATGCCTATTAAATGAGAGTTAAATAGATGGCAATTTTTTTTATTTTCCATCATCATATAAATTAGTCAATGGGTATGAAGAAGGGGAGGGGCGACCCTGATGTGGCAGATTGGAGTCGATGTGGCCATCGGGAAAGCGGCAACCATACCGGTTAGCCTTAGGAAGAAACTTTTGTTGGGATTCAAAACAAAGAGTGTGTTGGGTTTTGTGGGACAAAATGTAACAAAGAGTGTCTATGAATGGGCGAGGACAAAATGCTCCTCAGCCATTCATAGACCAAATAGCCTGGCCGTCTATATAAAACCCCTTCCAAAGGGGTGGGGTGGGGGGAGTGACGTGGCTAGCACAATAATACTTACAACTTACTTATTCCCAACTGGTGCACTCTCGACTTAGTTTGGTACTCTTCTGCCTAGTCTCCTAGGCTCCCGGGTTCCTTAACCCAACAGTGTCATTTAAAAATAGTAATTCAGGTGCCAGTTTCACACTTTTTATTGTATCATTTTGACATGAAAAGTTGCTCATAGATTCTCAAAAATACCATTTACATTTCCGTTCTAGAAAAGTATGTGTAATTCAATTTTTTTTTAGTGAATTGTAAAAATAAATAGGAAAGATGAATGAAAACATAATTGCTGTGTGGTTTCATGAAAAAATTATTAGTACATTATCTAAAAAAAACTATTGCATGCAAATTAGAGTTTGTAGTGATTTTTTATGATGGATGTTAGGGGTACATATAGAGAGCGATTGTCTTCAAATCAACTATAGTCTCGCATCTACCGAACACGTTCAACAAAGAATGTACTCTGTGATGTGACCAAGATTTACTCATTTGTATGTTTAGTTATGATATACACAAAATGAGTTATCGAACAGAATGAGTTTTTTCAGATATCTCACACACTTTTTAAGTGTATACTTTTAATGAACGTATTGTTTGCATTCACTTTTTAAGATTTAAGTGTTGTTGGCAACCCAATTCTTATGGAACATTATTTACATATTAACAGATTAAAAATAAAACTTTTTGTAATGTCCCAAAATCTATTCTAAAAGTTATATTAAATTATTATTCAAATAAACAAATTGTTTGATTAAAATAAATTATTGTTAAGCTTTGAGCCAAAATAAAATATGATCTGATATCCAATATAATAATCTTTTAGAACATTTTTATATAATTTAATTAAAGTTCAATGACTAAAAATGGAATTTTCAAAATTGGACCCGAAGGTTGAAAAAGATGAACTAAATTAAAGTAACGTCATTTCGAAATGAGAAAAAGATTAAAGTAAGAGAAAAATATAAATAATATATGAATAATAGGTTTTATTTAAATAAAGTTGGTCAAATCTCGTAAGTCGTGATGACTGATGAAAAGATTTTTGGAGTACGTAGGGTGTAAATTAAAGCATACTTCCTCCATATCTTTCTTTTTTCTTTTTTCATATGTCCAAAAAATCTTTCTCATTTCTATTAAAAAAATTACTTTTACTCCAACTAGTAGTTTTTAACGTATATATCACAGTGTCATACTTTTTCATTATTAATCTATCTATCACAAGTCACAACCTACTTTTATTTATCACATCCACGATCATTTTTGGAAAGTCAATACCAAAATATACTCTTCTTACATCCTTTAAAAGTAAAAAACATAAAGATTTTCTAGGACGAGGGAGTAGTAATTAATTATCGAGAGTAAATTCCCAAAAGTTTACCCAAATTAGATTACATAATTATGAATTAATTACCAAAATGATTTTGGTTAAATAAGAATAATGCTCTATTTTGGTTTTGATTAACGGTCATTGAAAAAATATTTAAGCTTATACAGAGTACTAATTTTCTAAAATGATTCTTTCGAATTGAGTGTTTTCCTAATTTAGCCATTTTTTGAAATAAAACTCATTAATTATAAAAAATTTTAATTTTATAGGATAAGAATATAATAAATAAATTATAAATATAATTTAATAAATTTTAAAGTATGTTTAAATTTAATTTAAAAAATATCATGTGAATAAAATACTTAATAAACGGTTCTATCTATAGCTAAGAATGGAATATGTCCGTTAATTTATTCATTATTGGCTGAAACACAATAGATTTTGTAGACATATATCGAAGTCAAAAACAAACTTTTATCAAGAATAAATGAAATGCAAAAATCAAATCCAGGCGGAGGTATTGATTTTTAATCAAGTAATCTAAACAATAAAGTAAACAAAAATTGGTTAATTAATTGATTTTTTCTTCTCTTCGTTCGATTGTATTTCTAAAAAGAAACACAAAAAAGAAAATGAGTGTACAATAACAAGCTATACTGGAAGTTCTTTGTGAAGTGCTTGTCCCTCCGCCGGAGCGACGACGAGCCGCCGGCAAGACGGGCAAGAAGCGCGCGAAACCAGCCACACGTCGACACAGCGCGCGTGGAAGCCATGGCAGCACACCGGCAGCACCCGGAGTTTTTCTCCGGCGGAATATTCCGTGAGACAGATCGGGCATTCCGAGAACTTCCGGGCATGCTCCGCCGCGAAACTGACCACCGGCAGCGAGTCCAGGACGCCTCTGCTCAATCCCCTGTACGCCGGCCCCGCCACCCAGCCGGACATCCACCGGTGGAAGGCGATAAAAGCGCAAAATAAGGCGAAGAAGAGAATCGCCCATATGATCACCGAGATGAATAAAAAGACGATTGAGAATTCAAGTTTCGACATATCGCCGTCCGCCGGAATTTCTTCGGTTTTGTCCTGACGAGTGACGACGGCTGCCGGAATTTGTTCGGTTTTTATAAACCGTCAACCCGCGAAATTTTGGGAATTCATATTTTTAAAAATGAGCGGGACCTAAAATAAATGTACTTTTGAATATTTGAGTCTTTTGCATTACGGAGTATTATTGATTATTTAAATTGAAATAAAACCATTTTTGGTAAAATCTTTAAAATGGAGCTAAATACACAATTTGATTTGGAGTAATTATTTGATACAAAACTTCTAAATCAAAGTTATTAACAAATCAATCATTTTGACAATGTTTAAGAACAATTCGAAATTGTGTCTTATCGCGCGTTAATTTTCCTAAGAACGTATCCTTAATTTAAAATTAAAATTCCATTTGTTCTTTAAAAAAAGTAATTTGGGTATTAGTGTCGGCAATTTGGCACTCTAGTGCCCTAGCATATTAGTCCTTTTTAAAAAAATGTATTTCATTAAATTCTTGTAGTAAAAATTTAATCATAAAATTGAGGAAAAAAATAAATTAGATTACAATATATGTTTGATATAGTGTTAAATGACAGATTTAAAACATCTTATTTTAAATTAAAATATACCCTGGATCATCCATCATTGTCATCATATCATTGTCGCCAATAGCCACTCAATTGTCGTCCATGAGTATAAACTAGACCAACGCCAACTCTTGTAACCATTGGTAAAAAATACTCATTCCGTTCCCAATTTGATTACAAATTGCGGGTTACAAATTAAGTTTCTTACATTTTGAAATCATTTTATTTATAAATTGGTATATCAATAAGATATAAAAATTACATATAAAAAATTACGTCAAAAGTTCTACAAAACAAGAGGTGACAAGAATATTTTATTTTATCAAATATTTTATAAAATCACGTAAACAAACAAAAGTTATCGAGAGGAGAGAGAAAAAAAAATTGTAATCTATTTAGGGACAGATGGAGTATCAAACGTTAGCCTTGTTTGATAATAGAATTTTCAATTAGTGTTGCGTTTTAAATAAAACTTTAATAGTTTAAATTAGTTTTTAAAAAGTTATCGTTAGATAATCCTTAAGTTGAATTTATGCTTCACTTACATTTTTCTTTTGAATTAAACTAGTTAATTTAAATTTTTTATTTTTTCTTATGATAAAAAAAAGGAAAAGCATAAAATTTGTACCAAAAATAAAATCTCTATCTTTTTTGAAAATATGTCATATGAAGCAACATTATACAAAAAAAGTAAAGAAAGCAAAAAAAAATAAATTTTCTTTATCTAATATTTTTTCACGGAAAAAATAAAACCAAAAAATAACAATGTTTAAAACAAAAAAATAAATTATTCAATCATACTAATTTAAAAGATACTCCGTATATTAAATAAAAATAAAAGTGTAATCGTATCAATTACGGAGTATAAAAACTACTCCCAATTATATTAAATTTTAATTGTAACTAAAAAAATTCATAATTTATCGTAAATGTTTTTTCATAATCTGACCCAAAAAATTAAAATAGAATTTTTTTTCTCTGAGGGAGTAGTTAGTAATCATGCCATTCTATGAGCTTTCCCAACACATTGAATAACTAAAATCGCGTATATACACATATATGGAGTAAAATTAATGTGCATTTTATTGCTAATCTATCCATTCTTAATTAATTCAGATACGTCTAATTATGTACAGTTTAATTTTTACCATTTAAGAATCCCAATTATTATTCATTCTTGATATGCTTCAAATTTTCATTATAAAAGGCCTAACACTTTCATGGTTAAATACATTTTAACTCTCATCTCATATATTTTTCGTGCTAGTAAAAAAGAAAATCAAATGGCTACCAAGTTGGATATCTTCAAGCTTTGTCTTTTGTTGTTTCTTTTGGCATTGAGCTTTCATGGCGGACACGCAAAGGACGAGAGGCGTTCAAACATCATCGGTGGCACGAAGTATTCTCGGGCGACAATTTCACGTTTCCCGGTGTTATCGAAGGAAGGAATGGTCTCAGCGTCCGCCCCGTCGCCGAATAACAACCATGTCATAGCGGCCGGTGGTGACTGATTCAGTAATCTGAAGTTCTTTTGACACGAATTTTAGGTGTGATGTTATGATATTTTCGGGACTATTTGATACTTTGTTGGGTTCCAAATTATTGGATATCGTTATATGTCAACAACATTGAGTGTCAAATATAATGTTTTTTTAATTCTAAATTTCTCTCTCTGTCGCAAATAAATAAAGAATATGTGATCCATAATTTTTTATTTTTCTAAACAAATTTCAATCGTCGTGATTTGAAATTGAAAAAATAGATTCTAAAGGGAGAGACTATATACTTTGAGTTGTCTTGTAATCCCAATTCTCTTTTCTCAAACATATTTAAATATCTGCCTTTACATTTTTCACTATTTATTTAAATTTCTTGAATTGAAATTGAGAAAATATATACTCCTATATATTAGGGAGGAGAGAATTTCTCTGTCACTACACCAACATGCTTCCACATATTCCGTGTATCTAAAGTATCAACCACCAGAGTAAATATAAACAAATCAAATATATATACTTCGTATGATTGTGATTCAAAATAAAAGTCTGATCTCACTTCCACTGGCTTGATCAATAAAAGAAGTCAAATTTACTTTTGTTGAAGTTTGTGCTATTCTGAATTTAAAACTATGAACTATACATATGACCTTTTTTTCTTGATATTCAAAACTTCTCATGTTCCATAGATTCAAATATTCCTGCACCGTGTGACTTCTTTCAATTTCTACATTGTTTTTGTAAAATATTTTAGCAAAAGAATTTAAAATATTATATTAAAAGTATTTTCCAATACAGATACTATGATTATATGAATTTTTTATATTTTAATACATTGTATCTTCTCATACATAATTTGTGAAAGTTCATGACAAAAAACGAACCATACATTTAATTAACCAATAGGGGGAGTAGTACATATAAAAATTAGAAAATAACAAAAACATGCATGTATTAACTCTCTAGTAATTATGTGGCCTTTTTAGAATCTCCATTAAATGCATTGTTTTTTATTTCATAAATTTAGCTAAATAACACTAAAATATAATGATTTTTACTAAATAGTACTCGTATCATATATTTTTATTTCTCAATGTAGCACTTTTAGTTATTATTTTAAGTAAATATTTACCATCGTTGTATATCATTCCTCATTCTAGATATTATTAAGTGTTACCCCGGAGTATTTAGGTAATACAAGAGTTTAAGTCCTACATAAGAAAATAACTTATTCCGAATGTTTTAGTGTTATTTATAACAAATATTTCTTTGTATATTTTTGAACCAAATTGTATTGTTATTAATTACTCCGTGTAATGTATATGTAATATCTAATGTTGACTTGTTTTCTTTAGCTTATTTTTATAGAAACTGGATTAAATTTGAAGATTTCAGATCAAATCAAAAAACATTGTTTTATATTTTGAACGAATACACCACCCCCTCTTGTGGTATGCAACAAGGACAACTAACAAATGGGAGTGGTTAGTTGAAGATGAAACAAGGAGTAGAAATTTAAAGTAAAGTAGGCCATATATACATATAATCCACTTGCCTCCTCCACTATATATGTTTTGCCATTGTTGAAGCAGTTGGATCTGTCATATAATATTGTGCCCTCATAAACCACTCAAATAAAGTCTCAAACCTTTTTTTTTTGTTTTGTTTTCATTTCCATAATGTGATCATTTCCTAATCATCAATCTTTTGAAATGTGGTGCATGATCGACTAATCGTTCATACTCTAATCCTAGCACTCTTAAAATCCTGTATTTGACCGTTGTTGTGCAGTTGACAAGATATAGAATCTATATTAAGATGAAATATTTGAGTTTGAGATGATCTTCATATGACGATGTAAAAAGAACTCTCATTTTACGTTGTTTCACGATGAGTTGTTATCAATAGTGGCCACAAGCCTAACGAGAAGAAGCAGAATCCTTCCGATGTTGATACCTGATCCGACGTGAGTGTTTATAATGTGATCGGGCGACTGCACTGCACACGCTTCACTACTCAACCATGTGTTTACACACTGGAGGATTTTATTAATTGTTTTCGGATGAGTCGTTCTCTTGTTTTACGCAGACTCGTTGATATTCAACGTGAGGTGGAGACTCCAAATCCAACTCGTCCAATAATAAAATGTTAGTAATTTAATTTTTGAAGATATATATTTAAAAATGTAAAAATAGATTTTTGAATCTCTAGTCTAAAACCCGAGACTTCAAACGAGTTTCTAGTAAAGTTTTGATCCTAATTAAAATTGATACGACAAAGAGAGAAAATTTGATGAACAATGTTTCAAAATGATACTCCATATGATACTTGGGAAGAGTAGGTGAAAGTTGGTAAAAAGAGCGTGAGCAGGAGCGCCTCAGCTCCCATAAGTCGAGGCAGATCTCTCTTTCCCTCTCTCTCTCTCTCTTTCTCAAACCTCCCGATTTTCTTTCTCTCTTCTCTAGCTGACCCCAACTTTTTTCCGATTTTTCTTTTCGCCATTTCTCCCTTTCCATCTCCTCTTTTCACCTCTTTCTACTTCCTACTTTCCACCCATTTCTCCCTGTCGGCCCGCCATGACTGTCGAAATCTCCGGCGGATTCACCGCCACCATGTTCTTCGCATCTTTGACCTTGATTCTCTGTTTCTCCCGTCCCTCGTTCGCCGGCTTACTTTCCGAGCCGGCGGGTCCGGGGGATTTCCCGTCAACTGTCCCGTCGTACCCCTTTCAGCCCGACGGAAAAGTCTGCCGGCTTGACTTGTCCGACGAGCTTTTCGGCGGGGTCAGCGCCGCCTGCGGGAGGGACCTTGACCGGAGCCGGTGTTGTCCGGTGCTGGCGGCGTGGCTTTTCGCCGCTCACGCGCGGATGTCGTTGGATGTTCCGGCGAATACGCCGCCGTCTACGGCCGGGTCCGAGCGGCCTTTGTTGCCGGACGACTCCCAGAAGTGCGTCAACTCGCTCCAGACATCCCTGGAGGCCCGGAACATTCGGATTCCTCAGCCCAATGCCTCGTGCGACGCCGTTTTGTGCTTCTGTGGCATCAGACTCCACCTCATCACCTCCCTGAGCTGCCCCGCCGCGTTTAACCTCACCGGCGTTCGCAACGCCACCCCCACCGCCGCCGTGAGAAACCTAGAGAAAAACTGCCGGAACTCCTCCTACGCCGGCTGCACCAGGTGTCTCGGTGCTCTCCAAAAGGTTCACATTATTACTTTTTTTTATTTTTAGGGCATCTTTGGGAATAATGTAAATATTTTAAAAAGGTTATTAATGAGTAGCGTTTAACATTAACGTTTTTAAATTTAATCACGGTTAAGATTTTATTCATATTTATATTTATAAATAGATAAATGTTATAAAAATTTGAAATCTAGAAATCATTCTGAAAAATAAATTCTTGATATTACATTTATATCAAAATACAATATATTTTTCCGTATGTTTTGGTCAAATTTTGATTAAAAAAAAGTTAAAATGAGAATCTCTTTTCGAACAACATTAGTAAATATGAATACTTTCTTCCAAAATTATCATCTTAATTTAATTCTTTATTTAAAAAAAATTAAAGTGTAAATTTACTATACAAGAGTAATTAAATTTGTTTTAAGAGGTAGGGATTAGTTTTATTTAAAATTTGCAGATATTTAATTTGTGGTAAAAAAGATTAAAAGTCGAAGGAAATAAATAAATAAAATTATTAATCGGATATCTATTTGAGATTGGTACAGATCAACGGCGGAGCAAAAAACGGGACGCACAAAGGGCGAAACGACGAAGACGGCGGCGGACGGGCGGCGAAGATGTTCAGGCGGGACTGTCAGCTGATGGGGCTGACGTGGCTGCTGGCGCGGAACAAGACGGCGTACATCCCGACGGTCTCGGCGGTGCTACGCGCCGTCATGTACAGCTCACATCCGCCGCAGGATTCCAAGTGCAGCCCGGACCAGGAGAACATGCCGCTGGCGGTGAACTCCGTGCAGCTCGAAAAAGGGGAGTCGCCGCCGCCGCCCGGAGCTGCTTCGCCGTTGCGGAAATTGTTTCCGGTTTTGCCCTTGCTCTTGTTGGTCGTCAATCAGCGGAATGGGTGGGCGTGAAATGGGGTTAGGTGACAATGGTGCCCCTCAGATGTCGGGCTTTCACGTGAAGCTAATAGACAAAAATGGTGGAAGGTTGTTTTTGTCATTTTGTCCCACTGTATATTCACTAGTCTCCCTTTTTTTTAAGAAAAAATGGTTAATCTCAAATCAAGTTAGAAACTCAGTACGGTTTTCCCAATCGCTTATGATTTTATACATGCATAGATGATATTATTTGTGTTTACGGATAATTATAGTCTTAGTATGTATAAATCACATGATTATTATCCGTAATGAGATCTTAACATTTTTGTAATCTAAGACTCTATTTTTTTGGGGCAATTGAGTTATAACGTTTGTTTGATATGAAAAGAGCGAGATCTGTCTTTGATACGTATGAAACCGAATCTTATGCGTAATATAGAATGTAATCATTTTTTACTATTCGTGTCAAAAATTGAATCCGAATTTTATTTATATAACACTTCTCTCTCGATTAGTTGAGCTAGCCAATTCTTACAGATCAAGTACTTTTGACTTGGTGTTGGTACTATGATCTTGTACAATATTTTGGATCAATATTTGGCTGTAATCCATTGCCAAGAGATTGACAAAGTCTTTTTTTAGTTAATAACAAAACTCATGAAAATGACGCCAAAATAAAGACAGGATTTTTTAGGCTAAATCTCCATTGAGGTTTGATGTAATGCAAAGTCAAGTTTGGTGATTAAAGTGTTTTTTAAATGGATTTTTAGTTAAATTATGTGATTGTATTCTTAAAAAAATAGTTTTATTGGTCGCACTGGCTTAAATATTTATATTTACTTTTAAAATATTTTATAATAAAGGTATTTAATGTTAACATTTTCAAAATTAATTTGAGTAATTTACCTAAATAGGACTAAAACATAATGACTTTCCCAAAATACGACCATATGTTTTTATTTCCGAATTTATGACCTTTGGTCATTATTCTTTAGTCATTATTCAAGTAATATCTATCATTACTGGGCATTATTCCTTCCACGAAGATATTATTAAGTCCTATTTAGGGAATAAAAAAGTTTAAGTCCTAGATTAGGAAAGCCATTATGTTTTAATCCTATTTAGTGCAAATTTCACAATTAATTTATACCATAAAAAATTACCTAAAAGGCTAAAACACAACCGTCAATTGAAAACCATTTTCCAAAGAGGACTTTTTTGTCATAATCACCTTTTAAAATTGTATTTGTATAAAATTATATTTTTGAAATAAAAAATTGATTCAACAACTATTAGAAATCTGCCAAAATAAAACAAAAATATAGCTCATATCCCAAAATAAAAGTATCATACATTTATCACGAATTTTATTTTACACTGTGACAATGTAATACCGTATAATGGCATTTCACATTATTTTTTAGTATTGTATGATGACATTATATCTCTAATATAGGAATAAATACATGGCACTTTTGGTTTGTTTATATTTTACTCTTAGTTTATTCTTTTTCCCGTGTTTGATAAATAAGGTTTGAGATAGTTTTTGGTTCAAAAAATTGTGTCACACAATTTTTATATTCAAGCTGTCTTTAAAACGAATTTTTGGATGTACAATTTTTTGTATAAATATTCTACAAAATTGATAGAAATATGTAGGGTCTTTTGGCTAGGGAAACCTATTTTCTCACAAATATACTATCTTCCTCCCATATTAAATTGTCGATTTCGAGTTTGCGATATTTCAATTTAAAATTAAAAATCATGAAATACACATTTGAAATCTATATCAAAAGTTCTATAAACATAAAGTTCCATAACTATATTAGGTTATCAAATCAGTAACTAGTCCATTTTTAATTTTCAATTAAGTACTCCGTAATAAATAATTAGTCAGAAAATTATTCCAAGGTGACGCAAGTTATCTTGAAACAATTCGCATGTCCCTTTACTTGGACAATGACATCAAGAGCATTTACATTTAAGACAAATGTTATGGTAGACTTAAGGTCTATCATTGACCTACATATGAACAAAATAATCATTTATTTACTACTTAAATAAGCATTTGTTTTTTTAAATAAAAAAATTATTTAAGAAGGTATACGAAATTGTTATGCACCAAAGAAGCACTCAACAGTTCATTGTAGAGAACAAGATGTCATAAAGAGTAATGAACAAGATGTCCTCTTCCAATCTTTACAATTAAATTTAAGGATCCATATTGCCTTTTTGAGAATCGAAAAATCCTGTGATATTTCAACAAATCTTGCATCACCAAAAATAATTTTCTCATAAGGTAATATATAGTTGAAGGAAAAATACTTTCTCAAAAAATTTCATTCTAATTTCCTATGTTAAATATAATAAATACTCTGTAATCTTTTAAGAAAAAATATTTTTTTTGAAAAAAATACGGAGTATCTCTCACTCAGAAAGAAAATATTTGTCGTTGCTTTCGAAAAAATTCATATTCACGCTCTTGCCGCAACCACATCCGCCCTCATGCCCCACCCCCGCTCCCGTGCCCATCCACCCTCACCCCGCTATGTCTGCCCCCAACCCGTCCACCTCACCAATGCCCAATCCCCACCCATGCCTACCTCTACCCACCCTGTATCCACCGTTGCACGCGCCCACAACCTCTCCCTCCCCCACCCTTGGCCACCCTCACACCACCCCACCCANCCTCCTCTTCTATGTTGTATTGTTTTTAAATTGTCTCAAAATATTTTTTTAAATATCCAATTTCAAATACTAGTAATGAAAAATATTTTTGTGTGTAAACTGGCCAAATGGTAGTGACATGGCAACATATTATCAACATGTTCAGTATATTTTTCAATATTTTTACTCAATAACTTGCAAACCTTGCAAAAGCCATGCCCTTTTTCTTAAACCTTGCTCATAAAGAATTATACAATAGCACAATGATCATACTATATATACTACTATAAATAGTACAAGTGTGGCATTAACTTTGAAGAGAATGGCTTGCTCCAAAGAGCAATGACAATTACTACAAGAGAGCAATTTGTAGGGTGAAAAGGCGTTTATGCCTCCCACCACGGGGCTTCGCCGGTCCTGAAATCAGTCTCAACCCAGGGAACAAACACAACCTTATCATCATCATTGACGTTTGCATGAGCCAAGGCCAACGACTGTTCCAAGAAGAAGAAGAAGAAGATCAAGCACCGTAACGAGTCCGTTTGGCAATCTTTAGCTATTACGAAGTACTATGTGAAAAGGGTAAATGACGCTTTTACCCTTAAGGAGAGTTGACTTACCAAAGGAGCGGGTCCCCTAACGACTTTCCCTTGGTTGTTGTATTGAGAGCCATGGCAGGGACACATGAACTTGTTCTCAGCTGCATTCCATGGCACCACACAGCCAAGGTGTGTGCACACTGCATTGATGCCATATGTTGCTAAACTCCCGTCGTCCTCCACGACAAGGTAAGTCGGGTCTCCCTAAAGTGCACCACCATCAAAATGATACACATATGACATTATTACCTCACTTTCTACAACAACAATAAACGAACAAATCTAGTAGAATTCCACAAAAAAAAGTAGGCTCTTTTGGACTTTGATGCATTATTTTTTCGTTCGTGTGGGATTCTTTTGGTATTTTACTATCTTGTGGATTCACCTGAATTTGTTGTTCAGAAAACTAGACTCTCTACAAATAGCCCAAGAATAACATACCTTCAACCCTTGAGTGAGGGTTCGATTCCCAGGCCCATGGTTCTTTAGCCACACAGAAGCAACAACGTCATTCCCTGCAGCATCCTTTGCAAGGGTGCCACCGCCTCCGCCTCCTGACCTGATCTCAATGTAGTACAATAAGCGTACGATCATACGACATCAAAACGAAATGTACACCAAAGAACCCGATAGAATTTAGGATTGGGTAGAGCTAACTGGATTGGGCAATAAGACACTTTGAACCACGTTAAAAGATTGAATCTAATCGATTAGTTAGTTCAACTCAAGAGCTTATATACCGATTATTTTACTCTTAGACTTCCGATGTGGGATGCACTGTAACAAAACCCAATGGAGTTGTACACTAAACAATAAGAAAAAGCACAACGGACACTTCATACTTTCTAAAAGTGGGGCACGACTCCTTGCGTGTTGACCTCCAAGAACCCAATGGAGGTTGGATTATTCCATGTCTTGTTGTAGTTCTTGACTTTTTCCCCCAAAACGGGATGCGATAATAATATCGTAATCTCATATTTTTTTTTTCATGAGCTAAACACCCTCTAATGTCAGCCATAACAATGCTGTCTACTACTAGCATCCTAGTTAGACCAAAATTGGGATCCTTTCTTCCTTATACAAAGCATCGATGTCAAAATGAAGAAATCGATACAAAAATGTTTCTCTCAAAAGGTATTTAAGTGCACAAAACCCTTGGAAAGATACAATCTTTAAATCTCAATACTCCAAAAAATTAAAAAAAATCATGCCAATACTGTAATAAATTATAGATTTTGCAAGAATAATTATACTGGCACTCCTAGAAATTTAATAATTTTCAAATAACTAAAAAAAAAGAAGAAAGAAATGGAAAAGGGAGATACCTGGGAGGTACAAAGAAGAGAGCATAAGGTACAACCATCGCAGCAGTAGGGAGAGAAACGGCACCTAAAAGAAGCAAGTTCATGAATTTCCTCTTACCCATATCCGGCACTCTATCGTTGGCCGGAATACTGGTGGCCATGGCCGTGACTCTCAACCCCTTCTTCCTCCGGCCGCCGAACTTGCCGGATCTCGCCGTCACTGCTTGGGAGGCAGAGAAAGCGCCGTTCTTGGTCGACCATATCTGAACAGATAAAAACTTTAGGTCAAAAAAAAGAGAAGAATTCTAGAGTGAAATTGGAGCGAGAGAGATGGAGAAGAACAGAACCCGAGAATGAGTGATGGGTGAAAGTGATGAAGTGGCCATGTGCTTTTGCAGGGTCTGAGTATGAGATCGGAGGTGCTAATTCTGAAGAAAGATGGCCGGAGAAGAAACGTAGATTAAAGATTTGGATAAGGTAATTTAGCCTCTTACATCAACCACACATTTGGAATTTTGGATAGGAGGGGCATTTTATTATACTCATTTTATTTAGAGAGTCAAATTATATAAATTTTGAATTTTTATTTTCTCTCCATACTAAAATTAACTTTATTAGACTTTTCACGGTCTTCAATACGAAACTTTGACCATTAGTATCTCCATTTTTATATGAATATATATTATAAAACTAATATACTTCAAAACTATGTTTCAAAATGAATCTATTGATAAGAAACTTATATGAAAATTCAACCATAATATACAGTCAAAGTTTAAAAAGTTTGACTGCAAAAGTCAAATTGGGAAGTTAATTCTAGGATAGAGAGAGTAATTTTCAATTTGTATTTCATATTAATATAATGAAATAAATTTTGAAAGATCTTAATAAGATAAATATAACAATATCACTTTTATACTAATATACATTACAATTTTTATTTAATTGAAATCCAAAGTTCTTTCTATTTGATTTGAAAAAATCAAAATGGACAAATATACAGTAACGAAAAGATTATTATTTATTTTATTCGAATTAGAATATATTAGAGATTCATGTAGTCGATCCCACATAGTGAGTAACGCTTTGTTGTTGATTAGTATAGACTAGATTAAATTAAATAAGATTAAATCTAAACAAAACAGATCAAATTTAATCAGAGCATAAAAAGAGAACAAGCACTATAAGACATATGGTTGCATAAATGAAAATTAGTCATACGTCTAAGAAACACTGAGTAAGTGATGTTAAAATATGTGAAATTTGCGCTAAATAGGACTAAAACATAATGACTTTTTTAATGTAAGACTTAAACTTTTTTATTCCCTAAATAGGACTTAATAATGACCTAGTGGAAGGAATAATGCCCATCAATGATAGACATTTAGTTGAATAATGACTACTTGATAATGACCAAAAGTCCTACATTTGTAAATAAAAATATATGGTCGTATATTGGGAAAGTCATTATGTTTTAGTCCTATTTATTTAAATTTCTCTAAATTTCAGTTTCTACATAAAAAAGGATTTATACAAAAAAATCATATTTTGGTGTATTCATATTAATATTTCATCCGTCCAAAAATTTTCTTCTCGAGTGGTCTTTCTGGCGAGAAACAGTTGATGGGTCTTTGGCCCATCTCCATTACGCCAACGAAATAGTCTTTGGCCCATCTCCATTACGCCAATGAAATAGCCTTCATCCTTTCTCGCGATTGACTACGTCCGATCAATGATTGAGCGGGATAAGATGACCAAAAGTTGATGGCGGAGGAAGATCAGGGCGAGATGGAACCTACCATGTTTATCACTTTTCATGTACTCCCTCCGTCCCAAAATATTTGCAACATTAGATTTTTCACTAGTCGTGTGAACTTTTGTTTATTTCTACATTTTCATTAGTTATTTGATAAAATAAAATATTCTTGACCCCTTTTATTTCGAAGAATTTTTCATGTAGTTTTTTGATATGTAAATTTTATTTTTTATTTCTATACCAATATGTAAATAAAATGAATTGAAAAAACTTGATATTTTGTATCGGTAATACAAATGTGGCAAATATTTAGGAACGGAGGGAGTATAATTCTAATGCTAGATCTATAAATAGGGTCGAGACCCCATTGTAATTCTCAAACTCAATGCAGCTAATACACTTTTGTCATTCTTCGTATTCTAAAGCTCTGTGCTAGTCTAATTATATTTTCTTATCCAGTAATTCGATTCGCTTTCTCGGATCAGATCTTCTGGTGGAGTTTATTTGCATTACAAATTTATTTTAAACACTGACTTGCTAATAAATAATTTTCAAAACATGTATTTTCATATGAAAAATGATGTAATATAAATAAGGTTATATTTTTACTTTTTTCTTATTACCCATTTTTAGTGAGCTTATATTTTAAAACAAGTTTTTAATTATCTTACATTTTTTTAGAATGTTACTCAGTACATATTTAATTTTTTATAGTATTCATAATATTCTTAAATATTCTAAAATATAAATTAAGAATTTAAAATAAAATTATCTAAGAGGTTTAATATATGCATTTTGATATTTCATGATTCAGTATTTTTAGTGCAAAATACAAGTGTTAGTATAAATCAAAATATTCTGAGAGTAAATCTCATAAGTCATAACCCTTTGATTGATTCAAACTCAATCACACTAGATCTTTATGTGAGTTATCCCTTCTCAAATGGAAAATGCTAGGGGTACACCAAAAGTGTACCCCAAACATCCCCCACCCCTTTCATCACCATAAAAAAAGCAAGAAAAATTAAAAAAAAATAAAATAAAAATTAACCAGACCTGACATCACTTATGCCGTTCAGCAGCTCTGCCTCCACCTTCATGCGCCCCACGACTCTCACCTCACGGCCATGAAGAGAGTTCTCCGTTATCTTAGCGACACTGCCACTCACGGTATCTACCTGACTCGCTCCTCGACAGACTATCTCCAGGCTTATTCTGATGCTGATTGGGCTGGCTGTCCTGACACCAGACGTTCCACTTCCGGGTACTGTATTTTTCTGGACAACTGGATTGGGTAATAAGACACTTGGGTTGAACCGCATTAAAAGATTGAATTCAATCGATTACTTAGTTCAACTCAAGACCCTTATATACCGATAACTTTTCTATTCAACTTCCGATGTGGGATAAACTCTAACACTCCCCCTCAAGTGGACAACCGGGCCATTTTGAATCTAACCGGTTGACCACTTGCAAATGAACTCCCAATCCCTTGACTTTTTTTTTGAGCGCCAACACCTAAAGACCACGAGCCGCTGGGTATGGATTTCCAGACGAGCAATCGTGTTAAACAGGCCACAGGCCATTGGCTACACACTCCATACGGACAACTGGGCTAAAGACAAACGGGCTGCTAGGAATGAATGTCTAGACGGACACCTTGACAAACGAGGTGGGCCAAAACCTGCTTTGATACCATGATAGAATTTTAGGATGGGTATGGACAACTGGATTGGGTAATAAGACACTTGGGTTGAACCGCATTAAAAGATTGAATCCAATCGATTACTTAGTTCAACTCAAGACCTTATATACCGATAACTTTTCTATTCAACTTCCGATGTGGGATAAACTCTAACAATATCCCTTCTCAAATCGAAGATGCATGTTCTTACCCAAACTCGGTATGACCAACAGAGTTGCCACATAATACTGGTATTTGTTTTGTTTTTTTTATTAGGGTCCTCAATACATCAGTACATCACCAGTGACTAAATAGAAGGTCTATATTATTGGAACTAAGAAGTCCGGATCCGGAGAAGTCCGACTTCCGAGGAATCCGGATTCCGAGAGATTCGGATTCCGAGAGATCCGAATTCTGAGAAATCCAAACTTGAGAAGTCCAAATCCTTTCATGACCGAATCACATTCTAATTAGGATTGATCTTGACTTATTTGTTTCCTAGTTTGATTATGATTTGTTTCCTTGTAGGATTTGTATTCCTTGTCTTTTTTTGGAATCATCCTCTCCTATAAATAAAGGAGAAACCCCTTGTAACTAAACAGAACAATTGAATATACAGAATATTTTCCCTCTTATTATTTTCTACATGGTATCAGAGCGAGGTTTGAATTCTTGAGACCTCAAACACGCTTCTTCCCCTGCCGGTGGGCACACACAATTCAATGCCTACCGGCGGGATATTGTAATTTTTTATTTTCTTTATTTGTTCTCCTTCACTAAAGAATATCATGAACTCCTTCAACGAAGAACATCGCTGTCGAGGAATCCCGTCCAACCATCAATCTTGAAGTTGTCCGAGAAGGGTTGTTCTACATAGACAGACAACTCTTTCCTTTGCAGGCAATAAAAAAAAAGTCGGCGTTCAGGGTGTTCAAAAGAATGGCGTTCCCCCTGTTTGTTCGAATATGGTGAAGGTTTGAAAAGAATGGCGTTTCTTTACATGACTGATTATTCGGCGGATTCGAAAAGCTTGGCGTCTCCGTTGAAAAAAAACTGAAGTGTCGAGATGACACTTGGACAACGATGGCAGCGGCTTCCTCAAGCTTTGTTGCTTTGTTCAATCTTTTGATGTCCAAGCTGGGCATGTTGAACTCCCATGCTCCAGCTTGAGGGGGGGTGTTGGCAACAGAAGAAAGAAGCCGGATCGAAGAAGGAAACTGACTTTGTCCTCCTTCGCGACTGCGTGACTTCGTCACTCACACCATTCAACGTCCCTCTCCTGATTCACTCAAACCAACAACACCTTCAGGTACAGCACACTGTATTACAAATTTTATTAACGCTGACAAATTTTCTGTTTCCCATAGATGTTTTTTGGCAGCTATAAGTGCAGATGTTGAGCCTACATTCTTTTCTGAGGCGGTCAAAAATCCGCTATGGGTACAAGCTATGAAGGAAGAAATTCAGGCGTTGGAAGCTAATGGTACTTGGTCACTCGTCCCCTTGCCTCCAGGAAGGAAAACAATTGGATCTAAGTGGGTCTACAAAATCAAGCACAAGTCTGATGGTAGCATTGAACGCTACAAAGCCCGTTTGGTAGTGCTTGGCAATCGTCAGAAAGAGGGAATTGATTTTAAAGAAACTTTTGCACCAACAGCTAAATTGGTTACCGTTCGCACTCTCTTAGCTGTTGCCGCTGCCCGAAATTGGTTCTTACATCAGATGGACGTTCATAATGCATTTCTTCATGGAGACCTTCGCGATGAAATATACATGACTCTTCCCCCCGGGTTTGCCTCTCGCGGTAAAGGATTGGTTTGCCGTCTTCATAAATCTCTCTATGGTCTTCGACAGGCTCCACGTTGTTGGTTTGCTAAACTCACCTCTGCATTAAAACACTTTGGGTTCCATCAATCCAAGGCTGATTATTCTCTGTTTACTCTTTTGCGCGGCACCATCG
>OOIL02005264.1:606168-638255 GCA_900332095.2 Cuscuta campestris | reverse complement strand
GGGTGCATTGAGGAAATGACACATTTGTGCATGAAATGCAGTAGATCAATAAACATATATGTTAAATATATTAGGTGCTTGTGCAAGTATGGCAAGAGCTATGTACATAATTGAAATGTTATATGGTAGAAGAAATATTATGATATATATAAATATAGTGATATGCTAATGAAGAGCCATGAACTGTGGCCTAGTTAACCGTCTTCGAAAACCTTTCATACGAATCTTCTCTTTCCCATTAGTCAGTCAGGGAAGAAACCGGGGTTTGATCCCAAAGCCCCAGAAGAGGAAGTAGAAAAACATGAGTGCCATAAAGAACATGAGGATTTTCCAGGTCCATATGCAGCAGCATGAAGCCGTGTCGCACCCGCACCAGTGCTGTTGAACTTGTCTTCCACATCTGTAGCAAAAATTTATGGCGCACCTGGCGTCCCAAAACTAGAAAATCAGATAAATATACAAACAGTTGAGCTTATATATACATGTCTGCAGGAACCCAAAAGTTACCTGGGAAAAGTAAACAGATTTATTCATTTTCCTTTGGATTTTCCAAGGTAAAATACAGCATACAACAACAACATAAGAAAATAAATTTTCTTTAGCATTTGTTTTCCTTTCCTAGTATTCTCCGGGATCCAAACATACCATAAAGAATTCACGCCGGGAAATCTGTGAATCTTTGTTCAAATTCTGGTTGGGATAGTGGAATTAGATAAAATCATGGTTTGAATTACAACAACAACAACAACGAACCTAATAAAATCTCACAAAAGTAGAGCATGTTTTGAATTACATGTCTCTAATTTCAGGAATTGAGAGAACCCGAGAATTCCCTAATTCCCAACTATTTTTGTATCCAAACCTGGACAACGCACCCTATTCCTGGGAGTAAGGGAATTCTGGGGAATTATTGGCCAATCCACATGACTGCATGAGGCAATTATGATGTTATTATTGTAAGAACAGCCAATCCAACCTTTGACACCCTTTTCATATCTAAGTATTTCCAAGGCCAATATGCAGACATGTAAAGCAAATCATAGATAGCCCCACCAATCCCAAATCATTTGAAGGATGTTAAGCAACTTTAGTCCCTTAAACTTGATATGAGAGTTCTTAGTAAAGAAGGTTTGGCTGTACAACAAAGAAACCAAACCAAACAAACCCGGTGTATTCCACTCAAGGGCTTGATGTGTACCCATTCCATAGTTCTACTCCAGAGAATAGGGATTCACTGGGTTCAATCATAATGATAAACAAATCATAGAGACATAAACACTTCCTATGATCATTCAAGAAGCTAACTAAAGACTTGATGAAAAAGAAGTCATTCCCACTTTCTTGCAGGATCTAAAAACTAAGGGGAGGGGGGTGTATTCACTTCAGATTATAAAAGATTTATAGTTTAGAATCCATTGATAATGTGAAGTCCATAGATTGTTTTAATTCTACACAGAGTTTGATAGATTTTAATGTATTTTATCAGTAAGATTTTGTAAGATTCTATCAATTTGTTCATAATCCATAATTATATAGAATTCAGAGTTTGTTTTATTTATGCATAAACTCGAATTTATTCAATCAAATTTGCAAGCAAGAATAAAAAAGACATCCATGATAAAGGATTCAGAAATTGAAAAAAATGCTTGCAAAATGCAATTTTCTTTGAAAAACAGTAATGGAAATTCAGCAAGAATAAAATGCAAAGAATTTAGGTAGAGCCAGATGCAAAGATTCTCATCTCGTGTTCTACTTTTAGATTCAACAAGCAAAACTAGTGCAAAGACTGAAACTTTCATGGTTTTAGTTGCTCCAGCAGAGCATTAAAGGTTGAAAAAAACAAAGCATTGCTGCAATCACAAAAAAAATTATCCTTTTGAATGACTGGGCAGCCCAAACCCAAAACAATTACTCATGTCTAAACCCTATAAATCTATAATTGCAGCAGATCACAATTGGGGGATTTCAAAAGCACCAATGATCACAAAATCAACATTTAAATTTGGGATTTCAAGATTAGTAATAGGGTATTATGCAAGAACATGAGAAGAGGAGAAATTAATGGACCTGCAATGAATGATCTTGCAGCCTTCACTGCGTTCCACGAAATGACGGCACCTAGGGCAACGCGACCACCTTCTCTGCTCAGCCAGCACGCCAAAAGCTACGTCGTTCACATCCCTCAATTCCCGGCTTTCCTCGCACCGGAAGCCGGCGTGCCAAGGAAGCTTGCAGTCGAAGCAAAACGCGCTCTTGCAGTTAGGGCAGCTGGAGCGTTTCACGACGCCGCCGCACTCGTTGACGATCAGAGCCGAGCAGTCGCGGTTGGGGCAGTAACAGCGGTCCAATTCCAGCACCGCCGCGTCGCAGAGCACGTCGCACCATTTCACAAACACCTGGGGTGCGAGCATGGGCCGGCACGAAATCGGGTCCAGAAACTCGTGGCAGTCGACGGCGGGGCACTGAATCGCGGCGGCGTTGTCCTCCAGCTTCACGGCGATGTACTTGGCGATGCAGTCGGTGCAGAAGGGGTGGGAGCAGAGGGTCCGGTTCTTGAACTTTCTTGGCAAGATCATCGGCTCCACGCAGATTTCGCAGGTGAAGGGCCCGTTCTGAGATTCTTCTTCCGCCGGGTCAACAATGGCGGATTGGGTTTCTTGGGTTTGCTCGGAATTTGGGGCCAGTGTTCGGAATGTGTTCCCCATGATCACAACACCATTCACAGCTCCTCAAGATCTTCTCTGTCAAATTTTTCTCTGATGATCCAAATAATAGTAAAAAAACCCTGAAGAGAAGGAAGAAGAAGAAGACTCCACACTAGACTACAAATATCTCCACTCCTCTCAATTCTCAGCTACTCTAAAGCTACAGTGCCCTCTTTTGGTCCTCTCCCACTCCACAATTTTCGGCTTCATCTCTTTCTTATGAAGCTTTCCTATCGCTATATGTAATTCGAGTACATAAAAATTGTTGTGCTCCGTTTGGTCACCATAAAGGCATAAATACATCAAAATTAATACTCTCTCCCTTAATCTATTTTTTACTCCTTCCGTCCCGAAATGTGAGTAACAGTTACTATTTTGGTCATTCGATAATCTTTGTTTGATTACTCACATCTTATTTTGTAGAACTTTTGATCTATTTTTGAATGATGTAATTTTCACTTTTAATTTCTCTATTTATTTATAAATAAAATGATTTTAAAAGAAGTGACATTTACACGTTCGAAATGTAGGTTATAATTTGGAACGCAGGGAGTATTTGATTTATCTCAAACTTCAATATACTAATAACATTTTAATCATTAATATTTTTATTTATACATAAAGTATACATATAACTTATAAAGATATGATATTTTAAAATTACGTTTCAAAATGAATCTATTTATATTAAATTTATATTCCTATTTAATAAGTTTTCTCTATAATTTATGATCAAAGTTTAAAAAATTAACACCAAAATTATGAAATTACTTAATTAAAAAAAGTGAATTTTTATTAGTCATCCAAAATTTTTATTAGTCATCCAAAATTAAAAAATTAACACCAAAATTATGAAATTACTTAATTAAATAAAACTTAAATTTTAAAGTAACTAACTAACTATTGAGATATTTAATTATAGTACTATAAATTTAATTTGTTATGTGTAGTACTATAATTTCAAAAATCATTGATTTAATTTATTAGGATCAATGCATATGTTTTGTCTCGTGCATGGCCATCATATAATCGGGCCAACTCTCAATAAAAAAAAGTAAGAAGTTCATTGTGGAACGGATATACTATGTTTTTTTGAATTGATATGATTTGATAAAAGTCCAAATTGTACATTTTTCAGATTTGATTTCGTTAGTCACACATTTGGAGAAGGTAAATGAGGGTTTATGGTGGGGGTGCAGGAGTTGGATTGGGTGGAGGGTTTAGAAAAGATAAGAACTATCAATTTTACATTTAAAGCACTGAAAGTGTTCCAAATGAGCAATTGCCATCCATTGACACTAGAAACCATTGTCACAGAACTTTTCCCTTGAGACACCTATGATCCTTTATCTAAAAATTTAATACAATTCTTACCTCTTTCATAATCCTTACCTTTGTCCCCTTCTCGTCCCAAGTCCCAACCCCCAATATCCTTTTCTATTGAAAAATTTGCACTAAATAGAACTGAAGCATAATTCATTTTTCAATGTAGGACAAATTTTTTTATTCTTTAAATAAGACTTAAAAATATCTAGTGAGAGGAATAATGTCCAGGGGTGGTGAACGTTTATTTGAATAATGACTAGTGGATAATGACTAATGGTCTTACATTGAGAAATAAAGACATAGTTTTATATTGAGAAAATTATTATATTTTAATCCAATTTAGGTAAATTCTCCTTTTCTTTTTGTGTGACAATAACAAATATTGGTTGCCAAACAATGAATTAGGGAAGAAAGAGAGGGGAGAGGCAAATTTCAAAGATAATTATCATTAGTTTTCGGAACGGAATATTATATTTCACTTCAGCGTTAAAAATTGTCAAACAAATTAGTGTGAACCGATTTATTTTATTTTGGTAAATAGAATAATGAGGTTTCTAGAGGATATTTCGGTCAAAAGTTGGGAAAGAATTCTCTCTCACGCCAAAATTAATTTCTTTTTCGTGCGTGCTAAATAAGTGTGTAAATATATGCTCCTTAATTTATAAAGAAAGTACGGTTTCCGACAAAATGGAGCCTCATAATCCCTGTTTTAGGGGAATAATTTAGTTGCACAAAGTCTAAAGTCTCTTCAAATAATATAATTATAATTTTTTTTACCCATCACAAGAAATATTTAAAAAAATATATTATGTACTCTCTTTGTAACTTATTTCGAAAAGAGTGTATTTTTAAATAATGTATATTCTTTTGTAAAAAAGAAAAAACGTAAAATCTTTCCCAACTTTTGAAATGGAAAGACAATGGTTAGAAAATATTAATTTTTACAAACAGAATACTTATGCAAGTGTCCAATTAATCTTAAATAACAATGGATTAGAACATTCAAATAATATATCGAATAAGAAACGAGTATTTACTTCCATTAATTACAACATTCTAGACAATATAATGTTGGTATCAATACAATGTAAAAAAAACTTGGTATCAATTAGTTAAGTAGATTGAAATTTCACTTCATGAATTTATGTTTTATTGCATATGTTAGTAGAGTTTTATACGATCTCTGCAAGTATGAGGTACAAACTCTATTCTTTACAACTAATCTGTATTTAAAATTTAATTTATGTTGGAGTTCCCACATCGGAAAATAAAGATGAGTATCACTTGCATATATTGAAGGGTGAAGCCCTACCTATCAGCTTAAGCTTTTGGGTTAGAATTGTGGATCCCGACTTTATATGCAAGTGGTTAATTTTACCCGACACTTTATCCGTTGTTCTTGGCCCGCCGGAATTTTAACATGGTATCAGAGCAGGTCCGGTTCGGGTGTGATTGTTCCTGGTTGTTTTGATGTGGGTTTAGCAAAAATGAGCTACCCCGTCTGTGGTTTGGGCTGAGTTGGCTAAAAAGAGATTGAGATGCCACCGCCTGTTGTGTGGGCTAGCTATAAGAGATTGAGATGCTAGACTCGTTTGTCCAAGTGCTAACTAGGCCACGCGTTTGCGGGGGAGTGTTGGAGTTCCCACATCAGAAAATAAAGATGAGTATCACTTGCATATATTGAAGGGTGAAGCCCTACCTATCAGCTTAAGCTTTTGGGTTAGAATTGTGGATCCCGACTTTATATGCAAGTGGTTAATTTTACCCGACACTCTATCCGTTGTTTTTGGCCCGCCGGAATTTTAACAATTTACCTCGTCCTAGTATTTACTTCCATTACTAGACAATATTATGTTCATATCAATACCATGAAAAAAAATCTTGTTATCAATTAATAACGTAGATTGAAATTCCACTTCATGAATTAATTAAGTAGATTGAAATTCCACTTCATTAATTTTGTTTTATATGGTCCTTATAAGTCGGATTGTGCTTCTTATTTCGGGTCTTTGATTGATGACTGTAAGGCCCTCATGGCCTCGTTTGAATCTGTTTTGATTTCTCATGTTCGTAGAAATCTTAATGTGGTAGCGCATACGTTAGCTAGGCGGGTTGAAACTCGGACAGGTGATTGAGATTTTGTCCTTCCTGATTTTCTTATGTCTCTTTTGAATTAATGAAAGTTGGTTGTTCTACACAAAAGAGAGATGAGTTTCAATAGGGATAAAGTGGGTGAGGTGTCAATTCATTTCCCAAAGAAGCAAATAATGAACTTGCTTTTGATAAAGCTATTACCTGTTAACTTTGTTACTCCATTGTTTATTTTTTATTTTTTATTCTTCTTCTTCTTCACATTTGTTACTTCTTGAAAAATTAAAGTATATCTCATAGGTATCTATCTACCCATGTGATAGCATTACCTCTTTTTGCCTACATTAAATCGACCCTGGCTTTCAACGTTTTCTTTTGTTTCGGTCTTTTGTTTTAATTTGGTTTTATTTTTTATTTTATTATTTTCTATTTTTGATATTTTTGAACCAATCGTCGCGGGTTGAACGTATATTCCGTCAAGACTATTCAGTCACGCAACAACAATTTGTACGTTTTCTTTCTTGTGACTATCTTCACAAAACCATTGTTTCCGTCCGCTTTATTTCAGTACTCCGTACTTATTTATATGTTCCTTTCTTCGACTGTATCCCATCACCGGTCATCATTATTGATGAAAGACTCCGGTACATATCTTGTATTTTTCATTCTTTATCTTGAGTGGTGGAGCCAAGATTTACTTCTTTGGAGGGTACAAAAGTACACTACGGGAGCTTGAGGCAGTATACTCGAAATTGTAATACTAATTCTCTATTCCAAAAACTCCTTTCCGTTTCTTTTTTTTCTTATCCTATGAAAGCCTTTTCTTTTCTATTAAAAAATCACTTTAACCTACCTCGCACATTATGGCTTTGTTTGGATGTTGGCTGTCAGCTGTTGGCTGTTGGCAGTTCGTGCCAACTGTTGTGAATGGTTGTTTAGTTTAGCTGGTTTGATTGGCAGAATGAATTGGCTGATCGTTAAAAATGTTTGGTAAAATTAGTTGTTTGAAAATAGTTTTTCCTATATATATATATATATATATATATATATATATATATATATATATATATATATATATACATATATATATAGACGTACACAATATTTATTTTTCATTTTGTTACATGTAAAAATTAAATCTTTACTATATGGAGTATTAAATTTTAATTCCATTTAATTCATAATAAATTGTTAATATAAATATTTTTAATGATTTTTGCTTTTTATTTTCTCATTTCATTTTTTGAAATTTTTAAATTTTAAATTTTACTTTTTTTAGTATTTAATTTTTTTAACTTTTATTTTTATTTTTATTTTTTTACATATATTATAAAATATATTTCAACAAAAATGATTTTTAAAAAATTATTTTTCCTAACCGCCAAGTCCAAATGCTACTCCCCTTGGCATTTCAGATTTTGGCTTTTCGGATCAAAATGCCAAGTGAAAAAGCCATTAGCCAAACAATGGTTTTGGCGGTTCGCTTGGTCAAAAAAGCCAAAGTCAGTCAAAGATGCCAAAAGCTATCCAAAATGCCTTTTTTCCAAACACGGCCTATATCTTTTTACTAATAATTTACCATTTCATCCTACTTTTACCGATCACATCAAGGATAATTTTGAAAAGTTAACACGAAATTATCCCTTCTTTAAATTTCCTAAATGTCAAAAAAGAAATATTTTTATGAGACGGAGGAAGTATAAAATGACAAAAAATAAAAGAGCTTCTAAAGAGCATTTACATATATTTTTTTAAGAAAAATGATATTATTTTTCTACGGAGGAAGAACTTCTAAAGGAATTTCTTTTATTGTTTTTACATATACTATTGAATATCTTTCAATAAAAATGATAAAAAAAAATTAATTTTTCTAACTGCCAAATCCAAAAGCTACTCGCCTTGGCTTTTGAGATCAAACAGCTAAGTTAAAAACTATAAGCCCACCAATGATTTTTGTTCTTTGATTAGTCAAAAAAGTCAATGTTAGTCAAAAGTCATCCACAAAGCTATTTTCCAAACACCGCTAGTCTTCATCATCGACCGTCGACCATCATATATCATAGTCTTGTCGCCCTTTATCGCCCTCCTCCTCTCCAAAAAGTTATGCGTATAGCTAACAACCACTGTCCCTTATCTTCTTTTTTCTAGAAAAAATCTTGTGTATGATCGAAGAATTAAAAAATTACATTTATTTGTTTCTTATACAAATTGTAAAATGAGTTATTTAATTAACTATTCAGTAGTTAGAGGGTGTTTCAAAGTGATTAACTTGTGGATAAAGTGATTTCAATAAAAGCTGAAAGCAAAAGTACCTCATAGCTGCTTCTCCAAAACGGTGTTCTATATACAAATTAGTGGTGGTTAAAAGCAGAAGCTGACATGCCAAATAGAGTAAAATCACTTCCACTCAAAACAGAAGCTAAATTATTAAAAGCAGCGCACTACCAAACACCCTCTTAGTATTACTTAGTACATATTTATCATTTGTCTATTGTTATTATTATTGTAGTTATGATTGAGTTAGAAATTAGGGTATGCTTAGAAGTTAGAGCTAGGGTGTTGACCCCTCTTATATAGAGAGATGTAACACGTTTTAGAATATTCATTATTCAACTAAAAATAATACGGAGTTGCAACACCTTCGTTTGTCCTAGATCAACAAAACTAATCCCCCCATCTATGCACATTTGCATGCGTGCCATCGCTTTTCCCAATTCTAAGGCTTTCGTTGCACTCATTTATCAATCTACAATTGTACCAAGATACGGATATAGCCGATTGTACAATAACTTACATGTTTTAGGAGGGAGTTCACACTTTTTCATCTATCTTCCCACCTCTAACATTCAAAGTTATCGGAGGATTCCATTTATATTAGAACTCCATGACATGAGTCCCAATTAGGATTCTTACGAAACTTCGATCCGTTCTTAAAATTGACAATTTATACTACATAACCTCCGCGGTAAATCCCTTCACTCCATTCTGCCCTGATTCGAATCCACCCACCTTCTTCAGTTACACCTTCCAAATTTATTTAATTTTCGAGTCATAATTTTAACTTCAAAGTTAAATAATTTTGGAAATGGAAGTAAAGGATATAGTCGGTTCGAGTTGGGGCAAGGTGGGGAATTAACAATAATCAATTTTAATTTAGCGATAATCATTAAACAATGGGTAATTTACCTTAATAGGACTGCAACATAATGACTTTCTCAATATAGGACCATATATTTTTATTTCCCAATGTAGGACCATTAGTCGTTATCTATTAGTCATTATTCAACTAAATGTCTAGCATCACTTGGTCATTATTCTTCTCACTGGTCATTATTAAGTCCTATTTAGGGAATAAAAAAGTTTAAGTTCTAGTGTCCTACATTGAAAAATGACTTGCTCTTAGTCATATTGAGTGCAAATTTCACTTAAACAATTGGGTTTGAAGATGCACGCCTAAACAAATATTTCACTCTTCCTTTGTCGTCATCGCAGAATTATACGGAGTCCTGGAATTCCATGGTGAACAGCGATTTGTTCGGGTCCAAGCGATCTCGCATTTCTTCTATAAACACAACACTCGATCTCGCAAGCCGAGAGTCCATCGGGAAGGCGTTTGACTGATGGCGGAGGTGACGACGGAGAAGAGCTCGTCTCCGGATGCTGCCCCGGAGGAGAAGGTGAGAAAGGAGGAGGACATTGCTCTAGATCCCGACTTCTTCTGTTGTATGCTTCAGCCTTCGCCTGCCGACTCAGATCCTAACTATGTCGGAATTCGCCGTCTTCTTCTTCACAGAAAAGCCGAGTCCGGTCTTCTCTGCCGCAAAGTACGTTTTATGGTTTATAATATATTTTCCGATCCATTTACTGGAGTGTGACCTAATATATTATAGGTATTACTCATATCTTCATTCTTCAAACCAGAGTTGAATTATACCTGCATGTGTCATCATCATCTAGCTCTTTTTATTCCAAGTTGGAAGAAAGTACACCTAGATAATGCGACATATTATACCGGCATGTGTTACTATTGCAATGTTTGATTGACTCGTAAACAATTGCTTCATCTTGGTTGCTAGTTTGACATCTGCTTTTCTAATTGAATCTTCTACATTTCTTGATCTTCTCCCTCTGTCCTTAATTAATCTTCCCATTCCAGATGATGATGTTTGACTGAAGTTAATTTCATTTTAATTCATTTAAACACTGATGTAAAAATAGAAAACAAAATGTATATATTTAAAAACTATTTTATTCTATAAACCAAGATGACTATTATTTTATCAAATAATTAATGAAAATATGTAAAGAAAGAGGGTATAGTTTTTGGGGAGGGGAGCATAAGAAGGTGAATTCCTACAGAGTTAAAGGGGATGACTCTTTTAATGCAGTTTTTGAGTTTTTATTCATATACCTAGCTTCACAAAAGTAATGACTTGGTAGTATTTCATCCATGTCGAAGGATTGGAGAAGCAATGGAAAGGGCTATGTGGCCTATCGTAATTTCATTACTCGGACAAAGAATTGGGAAAGATTGCAGATACCAAGCCGCTCGAGCACCCCAGGGAACAGGTAGTTGAGGACTTGAGACCTATATATTCTTGTTGGAATGAAAAGGTTGAAAACCTAACTAAACATCTCGAAGGTGCAAACTTTTACCATGAAGCATGTTGCTGACTTGCTAAATGTTTAACTGTCATAAGTCATTACATGTGATCAATACCTTTAACTTTTAACATAAATTAGGTTACCAAAACTCAGGAGATCTTGTAATAAGTGGTTTCTCGGCAATAATTTTAGTACCAATAAGCAAAGTTTTACACTCTTAGAGAAACTATAAATATCAATGCATTTAATTTTCTATCGCTCGAATAATATCTTTAGTATTTTTCTCTCCAAGCACACTGCTTGTAAGAGTGTCTAAAGTGCCGCATAATACCAGGCTGTCTTTGACAATCTCAGCAACTCTTTCCTAGGTGATAATTTGCATAAAACAAGATAAATTTTCAATTTCGTTGCCTGAATTACCTGCAAATTTTATTTTTTTGGTGAACAAAATATTTTAGTTGAATCAGTTTTTATTACCTCTTTATCAAAAGGATTTCAGATTAGTTTTTTCACAACAAATGATATGACTGATAGTTGGATCAAGTGTGTGCGTGTGCATGTATTTCTTTTTTTACAAACCCGTGGCTCATAAGTTTCTTTATATGGTTGAACTTCTATCTACATAGAGAATGGTGAAAGCTTATGTGTGTATATGCAGATTTCCTATTAATAACTATTGTTGAAGCCTGTGCTCAATACAATCTGACATCAGGTTGATTTCCTGGTTGATGCATCAGTGGGCGTTGGCTACCATCTCCAAACCGGCTATCTCATTTGTTTGAGGCAGACAGCTGGAGTAATAGCAGGGTGTGTGCCACTTTCCGTGTGTGTGTGTGTGTGTGTGTATTTCTATGATGTGAATAAGTCCTCCACTATTTCACATTTACTTAAGATTTTATTTGATGTGAAACACATACTCCAGTAATATTAATAATGAAGAGGTCTTTGAGTATCATACATTCATGCGTAAGGTTACTTCTTTCCTCATTCATGTCAATTTGTTTGTAAATGCTTTGTTTGCAGGATCTACCAAATATTGGTCAAACTCAAGCATTAAGTCACACTACGAGTTTCAGTTCAAATGCAAGTGATAGTGACCGTCCACATAAAAAGTCAGAACCTGCATATTCGTTTGTTGGGATGCATTGCATCTTTGACAAATGCAAGGCAATGGGTAATTTATCTTATGAAATGAACTTATATTATCTTATATATTGTCAATTTTCATTCTACATCTAATCACATTCTTACTGTTTATAGTTATGGTCATAAAGTTTGGGCACATGAGTTCTGACCTGCTAGCGTATGGGGCATCAGATGGGAGTTTGACAGTGTGCACTGTCTCTATGCCTCCTTCTATTCTTAAAGAGTTGATAGGGCATACAAAAGATATCACAGGTCAGATTGACTAGTATTGGGTCAGCATTCCCCCCCCCCCCCCTTTCAATTTAGCGACACTCCACCATATGTCGTTTCTGTGAAACCTTTTTTATGCTGCCAGTCTCTTAGAGAATAGTCTTGACCAAGGCAAAACTTTTATATTTTCGGTAATGTGCGCACAACTACCGTAAATCACGAATCCTAACCATTTCTTTGTTAGTTTAAATAAGGCTTATCAAATGCAACAAATGTGTTTTTTTGGAAAACTACATTAGAGAAGCTAGGATTGATCAAACAAGTTATTTGACTCCTTTTATAGGGACAAAGAAATGTTTGAAACAAGAGCCTTTTTATGGAAGAGGGAGTATGTCTTCTTTATGATTATTTCTCCACTAAATGATGTAGGGACAATGAACATTGGTAATATAATGAATGAAGTTATTATGCCTGTGTTGAGAGCAAACCTTTGTGGAATAGTTGAGTTGCTGGTGAGGTTTGTCAAGGTACCAACTCAATCAAAAGCTCAAGCTTTGGTTGTAGTTCCAAAAAAGGTTTAATATTCTAACACGGCCCCTCACGTGTAGGCGAGATTTGTATTTGCTTGAACCTTGCACGCAAACATTGATTTTTTTAAACAAGATAGCGGTGAGATTTGGACTCGTGCCTTAGGTCAACAATGCTCTAACATCACGCCAAGAACCAACTCAATCAAAAGCTCAAGCTTGTGATTGTAGGCCCAAGAAAGATTTTACGGAGTATATTTTAACAAGATCATAAATCCGATAACGCTTTAGTTTCGGGATCATAATGAACTCAATCAAAATGACACATTAAACTTCTCTTGCTTTCTACTTTCTATGAATTTTTGGGAAGTAAATGTAGTAATGCATTTAGGGGTTAACAGAAGCAGCATCTCTATTTCACAGGGATAAGGCTCCGTACATGTTTTTTGACCTTCTAGACCCCAACGGAGTTGGGATTATACTGGGTTGTTGTTGTTGTAAGGTTGTAGGTCCAAATCACCTTAAAAACAGCCTCTTAGCAAAAAACATGTCAGAGGAGGGTTGTATCAATATACGTGGCTCCATTCCCCTACTCGCTCAAGGCATGGAGCCCCTTTACTATGTCCGTGTCATGAACTTTCACTCTTTTTCAGATTTTGACTTCTCCACAAATAACCAATACATTGCCTCATCTTCAATGGATAAAACTGTGCGAGTATGGGATATTTCCAAAGGCCTATGTGTTAGGGTGATATATGGAACGTGCTCACAGCTATGCATCCGCTTTCATCCTGTAAGCTAAGTGGAAAATATTATTGTTCCTTGATTTTTCAGCAATCTATATGACATAATGATGGGATCATCTCAGGTAAATAATAACTTTCTTTCAGCTGGAAATTCAAATAAAGAAATAAATGTAAGTATCTTTCTTTTGTTGTTTGTTTGTTTGTTTGTTTTTTGTTCTCTCTTATAACATTCATTCCACATAGATTCACACATAAACATCATAACCATCCCTTTTATCCCAACTAAGTTGGAGTCAATGATCTGAAATTCTGAGTTTCAATTAGTTGTATAAAATAACTTGACAATATAATGTTTATGAATAAAAGTATTGTGGCGAAGTTATATGCTGGATGCCTTTTATGTCGCAACCTTTTAAAGAAGGAATAATAACAAGATAAATATGTTTTCACAATGAGCTAAAGATAGTTAAACATTTCTTCACCAAACTAGGAACTCAGTTGTAGTAAATTTACATTCTCTCACCCTGTAGAGTACTAAAACCTCGCTATTTATCTCAGGTGTTCAATTTCAGCACTGGGAGAACAATTAGCAAAGCTAACTTTGACGGGGAAGTAACTGCTTTGGATCATGATCACACTGGTCAGCTTATTTTCTGTGGTGATGGTCAGGTTGTTGCTCTGCAATATATTTTTCTCTCATTGTTTAAAAAATATTTCCTGAAATGATGATCCATCCATGGTTTATAACCTGATTTTTGGCTTGCTGGCTAATACATACAGGGATGTATATACACAGTTTGTATGGACTCTCGTAAAGGTACAGTGTCAAGATCTCGTAGGCACCGGAGTAGCAGCAAACACAGAACAACAGTTACGAGTGTTCAATACAGAACATTCTCTCTGCTAGCACGCGGCCCCGTGTTGCTGACTTTTACTCGTGATGGCAACTTGTCTTTCTTCAGGTTGGTATATATGGACTCTCAATTGATCTCTATATGTTACTATATTCTCCCTTGTCCCCATATAAAATTCCCACTTTCCTTTTTCGTCTATCCCAAAAATAAATTTTTCACTTCTTTTATTTCCATAAAAAGAAAGAAATAACTGACTTTATGGTTTTAGAAAATTTGTTTTTGTTTTGTTTGCAAATATCTAAAACACTCGGTCTGTTTTGATTGCAGACACTTGGACTGAGTGTTTTATGTTTCTATTCTAACATTTGAGGCTAAATTCACAAACACCCAAAACACGGGGCTCATGTTGAGATTCACGAGTGTGGCTTTCCTTTTTTAGTATCCATTTTTATTTTCCAAAAAAAAAACATAAACACAGATGCCAAACGTGTTTTCTGTGTACATTAAAAAAGAAAAAAGAAAATGTGAAACCATATAATGAAAACAGTACCGAACTATACCTAATCAAGTCACAAATTTGCTCTGCAGTGTCTCTTTGGAGGTGCAGGGTTATATGACCCTTCGTTGCTCGCTAAAATTAGCTCCGCGGTTGCACAGCATCCGTGCAGCTTTCTGTCCCCTATTGTCCCTTGAAAAAGGAGAGTACATTGGTAAGGCGCTTGATATGCTTTGATCGTTTTTTTTGTGTGTGTGTGGAGAATATTTAATTTTTGCTACTCGCATACGAGTGCACGTGTCATTGATACATTTGGATATTTCTCGTGTCTTCTGTCAAACTACGCAAAGTGGCTGGAAGTGAGGATGCAAATGTGTACTTCTACGATTTAACCCGGCCAAAAGGTACTTGTGTTAACAAGCTTCAGGTATGCATTATTCTCTGAACGCACGCTGTTGAATACTCTTTACTTCCCAGCAAGACTTTCATGTTGCAGGTTACGTATGTATATGCAGGGCCATGGATATCCAGTCATAGGAATTGCTTGGAACCACGGTGACAACTTGTTGGCTTCTTCTGATTTTGGTGGCACCGTGATTGTATGGAAGCGAGCCAAGACAACTTAACACAATCATCGTTTTTTTTATATTTTAAAATTTATTTATTTTTTGAAAGTAAAACAATAAAAAAAACGATCTCATATTTGAATCTCATGTGGGTGTACGCCTCTTGCATCAATGAGTTGGTTGTATAGACTCGTTACGCCCTTACAGAGTCACGGTAGAGCCGTGTGGGTACTCCATTGCAAGGTATGAGACTTGAGTCCCGCTTCGGTTATATATATCAACCCCTGAACTACCCCCCTTGGTGGGTGGTGCTTAATGAGCATTTTGTGCTGCAGCAAGTGTAAGTTTTTTGCACCTTAATTTTAATTGAAGCATGATACCCATAGTTTAGAGTTGATACATATATTGTGATCAGCCTATTAGCTAGTGTAGAAAGCTTGTAGGCTTTAGGCTTAAGTTAAAGAGATATGCCTTTGTCAGGTCCATGATATTTTTATTTGGAGAGGAAAAAAAAAGGATTGTAGTATATTTTTTATGTATCCATGTGAGATGCATCTGTCACAAAACAAGAGTCATGTTTTAATTTGGGCGTCCAAAACTAATCTCCCTCTTTTGGTATTATCAACTTACTAAGGCCATATTCTCTTCTTATTACTCTCCCCGTCTCAGTGTATTTGTCCGGTTTGACTTTTCCGAATCAAACTGGACAAACTTTGAGCTCTCATTAAATAAAAACCGTAATGTATTTTAACGTAAAAAATGACTTTATTAGATTTATCGTATTGAAAACTTTCAAAATTATATTTCATTATGGACAAATACACTGGGACGGAGGTAGTATTTATTACTTTTTTTATTAAAATTAGATCAAACTAGATTTGATCAGAAATAATTTTAAATATAACTACTTTCAGATTATATTAAAGTTTATTCTAATCAAATCAGAACTATTCAGATTAGATGAAGAGATCATGCTCTAAATATACTATAATATCCCTACATTTTCAATTCTTTTTACACACTTTCTCTTCATTCACTTTTTAAGCCTCTCATTTATTTCTCACCCATATTTTACACCCTCGAATCATATCACATCAAGGTTATATCAAGAGTAAAATTAAAAATTTAACACAAATTTAGAATTTGTCTTATAGTCTGTTCTTTAGGACTAGGAAAAAATTTGTATGTTGAAAGAAACTAGAAAAAATAGAAAAAAACTTCAAAAAATTATTCAAGTACGGAGTATATTTTACATAGCACTCCGTATTTTATTGTTGTTGTTGTTGTTATTATTATTATTATTATTATTATTATTATTATTATTACTATTATTATTATTATTATTATTATTATATTCATAATAGGTAAACAAAATAAATAAAATTTGACTACATGAATAGTGTACATGTTATTTAATTAGGAACTAGTTTTATTTTTTTTTTAATTTAAAATATTGATATTTTACTCAGGTCAATTTAGATTAATAAAATATCTATAATTTTCTTTAAAAACACAATTTAGTGTCATGTAAACTTAAAAAACAATTTTCCCAATAAAATGATATTCTAACAATATTATTATTTTTCACACAATGTTATATAAGTTACAAAAATGATGCAACTTTTGTACTTCTCCGGTCCTAAAAATCTTTTATATTTTTTGATTTTTTTGATTAAATAGTGACACACTTTGATCATAAACTGTGAGAAAAGTATATTTAATTGTAATATAAATATATCCCGGAGTAATATATTTGGGTTTATCTTAAGATATATTTTTGATATATTAAATTTTTATATCATTTGTTTATTCAGATTATGTTTAATTTATGGTCAAAAAATGTCATTATTTGACCAAAAAATTAAAACAAGAAAGATTTTTAGAACCGGACGGAGTGGTACTTTGCAACTGAAAAAAATTGCTGTAAACTACATGAAAGGTTATATAAACTACAAAAATGATGCAAAAATTAAAGCAACTGCAAAATAAATAAATAAATAAATAAATAAACGATCTTGCTTTTGCAGCTAGATTTGAAACTAGCAAGAACACAAACCAGCAACTAGATCCAAGAAATCAAAGAGAAGAACAGAATGAAGGCGTAAAAAATACAGCGATGAACATAAAAACGCATATTTACGTTAGGGGATGGGGAGGAAAAAAAATTAAATTTGGAGGGTTTGTTTGGTACACGGAACTGATGAAATTAGAATTGAATGCGAAATTGAAATTCTATGGAATTGATCTTGATGCAATTGAATTCTCCAATTCCAATTCATTTTTTGGCACTACCAATCCAAATCCACATATTTTTGTGCTACCAAACAATAGAATTGAAATTGTTGTCCTTAATTCTCGCGTACCAAACGGAGCCTTAAAGGAATCAATGCTGCAAATCTTAGAAACTTCTACAATTAGAGATGCTCGAAGTCTCATTATCTCAACAATGCAATGCAATTAGGGTACCTACGCTGGTCTCATCGTAAAATTGATTATTTATACCCTCCTAACCCAACAAATCCCCTAACCCAACAAATCCCCTGGCTTACGCTAAACGCACCCCGCATTCCCTTCAATTGCATAATTTTTTCACTTTTTAACTTCATGGTCAATTATTTGACTTTGTGGTCAAATATTTGACCAAAATTAATGCAAAAATCTTTAACTTAAAGATTGAAGATCAATTTTACTCTATTACATTTTTTTAATTATGACTCATTTATCTTACACTTCATATCTTACCATATTATAAACAAGGGACAACTAGAAAATAATCCAAAAATTATAAGGAGTATATTTTAAAGACACACCATTTTTTGAACTTTGAAAAGTTGGGCAGAAGAAGTACAAAAGTAAACAAAAAGTATTTGGACCATTTTTTTACTCTGGAAAAAGATATATCTACGCGTAAAAAGAGTGCTTTGTATTTCTAAAATGAGTGCTTTATAAAATTATATTTCTACCCCTAAAAAAGTTACTGGGTAAAATAAAAGGTAAATACTTTTCATTTAAATTATAGATTTTAAACATTAATATTAGTTGTCGTCAGCAGAAAATAAGGAAAAGATTAAAAATGAATAGGTTAAACGCGGTGAAATTCCATACAAGTTACGGAGAAAATACGGGACTGGAAAAAACTTGGACATCATAAGTACTCCTCTGTCCCAAAATAGATTACACCTTTGGATCAACATGTAAAATTTTGTGACTTTTACAATAGTTTTGTTTATAGAATGGATATTAAATAAAAAAATTATATATTAAAAAAGAACATCAAAAGTTTAACTAGTACAAAATAAATTAAATGAAAACAAAGAATATTTTATTTTATCAAATGATGAATGAAAACACGCAAACAATAAAAAAATCGGGGCATAACTCTTAGATAGAAGTAAAAACTATAAAAATTCCAAAACTAGAGTCAGAAGTTTTTAAGACCAAAATATGAGTTCACACTGCAATTGTTACACTGGACACTCTCACTACATTGTTATATTGAAAATGCCACACTTCCATTCGTCGCCATCGGTCACCAGAATGCCAACACGTACTCTAACACTACACTAACAGTATACTCATATTCTGGTCTTAAACGAATTCGAACTCATATTTTGATTTTTTTTTATTCTACCATATTTTTTGTGCAGGTTGAGCCGGGGGTCTCTTGGAAACAGCCTCCCTACTTCGAGTAGGGGCAAGGTCTGCGTACACACACCCTCCTCAGACCCTACTGTAGTGGGATTCAACTGGGTTGTTGTTGTTGTATTTTGATATTTTTTATATTTTTTTTTACTTTTATTCAAGGAGAAGACCTTAATAGTAAAAAGGTAAATCATTTAGGGACGGATAAAAGTATATATATATATATATATATATATATATATATATATATATATATATATATATATATATATATATAGGGAGGATGCTGTCCTCTGCTGCATCATCATCATCATATTATAATTATAATAATAATCCCGTATTAGAGAGTAATTAAGAAGTATTAGTGAGTACTCCTAGATTAAAATGAGGTGTCCACAAGATCCGTGCTCTAAGGTTGCCTTCTGTGCCGATGCTGTGGCAACATTTTGTGCAATTGTGGGAGGAATTGGCAAAGCCCACACTGTAAGTACTCCTATTTTTACATTTAATCATATTTTCATTTACTCCTAATTAAAATGAAAAAATAAAATAAATTTCATATCAAAGTAGTATTCAGTCAAATAATTTAAATGAAATATTTCTATAAACTTTAAAAAAAACTGATTAATTTTTTTAAGGCTGCTGCTAAATTCATTCCAAAAAATGGGTATATCAACCCCTTTACTTAAATTTGCTAAATCCATATCAATGTTAAAGTTATGCTAATGCGTGTGGATTTAGCAAGTGTAGAAAATAATGTGTGAATATACTCATTTTGGGGGCGGATTTAGCAGTACTCTTTTATTAATACTCCGTAGTTCTTTATAAGAGCAATGTTTTCACATGTAAAAAAAATTATATTCGTGATACTCTATAATTTATATTTGAAAACTATTTCATGATCAGTCTTTTGTGGACTGCACGTGAAAAAAAATACTCCATATGAGAAAAATATTAAAGTATGTTTAAACATAAGATCTAGATTAGAAAATAATCAAAATAGAACTCTTATGCTTTTATCTCTAAAATAGGAGCTAGTTTCATTATTTTTATTTTAAATCTGCTTTGATCTTTTAGAAAATTTAACATATAATGAGGTTTGCGGGTTTTAATTCAAAAGATAAAAATCTTTCATTTTGCGCCATAGTGCTATAGTAAACTATACGATATCAGCTGAAACTATAATGTCAGAGATAGTAATATATATAGACAAACATAACACTTCATAATGTCAAACATGTCAATGTATAATGTCAACAACAAAATAAAACACCAAGAAACAAGTGATTTCATCACATGGATCACACATTATTGTCACATTCACAACACACACCAAATATTTTTTTTTATAAAGAAAAGAACAAAAATATTGTGATGATAAATTCAAGAAGAGTATGTATTACTCCCTCCGTTCGCCATAGATCTTCCCATTACGCGTTACAGGGTTTGACCAGTTGACCGACTTTATTTTTAATTCAATTTATTTGATTATAGGTGTAAAACTTAAAAATAAAATTTATATAATAAAAAACTACATGAAAAAAAGAAATGAGTAGTAAAAATGAGTGAACAATGTAAGTAACGTTCGGCCCTGTAAATACTGTATGAGAAGAACTATGACGGAGGGAGTACGTATTGTTTCTGCTTAACAATCTTGACCATCACAATATTCGACCGCATTGTTTTTAAATAGAAAAAGGTTATGACGATGAGGTTAACAAACCAATAAATTTTATCTTTAAATTAAAAATTATTGAATCTTATATATTTTAAAATGTTGAAAAGGGGACATCTTTGGAGAGAACTAATCACTACGAACTAAGCACTGATTTTTTAAATTTAAAACCAATTTAGATCATACAATTTTTTTTTTATTTTTTTTTTCAATAAAATGCATTTTATTAAATAATCAAAGAATACAAACGTCTGAACAAGTGGGAACAGGCTCCTCACTTGTATAAAAAGTAAGCAACAACCAAAAAACTATAATGTGAAGCGCTTATCGGATATTGGAACATAGACTTAAGTGCAATTACAAAGCCGGCTCAAAACATTCCACTTAGATCTAGGAATAAAATCATTCCCGGAGCCTCAACCCCCGCAAGGGTAAGGCCTAAGGTCAGATAATCCGAACAAGAAAAAAAGTTCTAAGTCAAGAAATGCAATTGACATAAGTCCAGTCTAAAATCTAAAAAGCCCAACTAAAGAATGAATAAAATAATATGTGCAAAAATAATCCAAGTGAGCCAAGTAGAGCCCAAAACTGGAAAAGCCCAAAGCATGAAGGAAGGCATGTGTGCTAGTCCAAAATCCAAGAAAATAACCAGTGAAGCAGTCTCAAGAAAGTTCAAATCCACAATGATGAAGATGAAAGTGAAGAGATTCCAAGAGAGGAAATCCCAAGAGAAATGTAGAAGGTAGGAAGAAGTACCACTATGGGTCAGTGGTCAACCCTTAGCCCATTACCGCCGACAGATAGCGGGTGCTCTAACCTCACGCGCAAGCACTGACGCAGGCGGAAGAAACCTCGTCGGGCCCCACCCAGCCTCCCAACGAGGGCAAAAATTTGGACCATTTCTCGATTTGTGCGTGTCATCCTTGCGCAGGGGCCATGCTAATCTTCTCTGTATCGTTCCAATTTTCGAGGATAAAAACATGTCATTTCTATTTTGAGGATTAGGAATATGTTTGGGCCTATTTAGTAGATTTCTAAAAAAATAGTTGGGTTTCTCCTTTAAAGAATTAATAATGGAACAAATTCTTAAATACTCCGTATAAAAGAACACAAATATAATATTAAGAATTATTTATAAAATTTAAATTGAGTAGAATAAAGGCTATCTATGAAAACCTTGTTATTAATAATTATTTGAGTAAATTCCATAAAAGATCCCCAGTTATAGGTCGTTTTACATATTTAGTCCCTACATATCAAATATTACAAATTTAGTCCCCAATTCTTATGCTCATTTCCACGAATGGTCTTTTGTTAACGTTTCCTTTAAAAACGTGGATAACATTATAAATTGACACTCTTTTCTCTCCCCAATTAATTTTCTTCTCTCCCCTCGCGCTCCTTTCCCAAACTCGTCGTTGAGTTTGAAGCTTTGAACCCAAAACCAAAATTATCACTCTTATCTCAATTGTTTGTCACACTGGTGGAGCCCAAATTCGAATCCAATAACGTTCACCTTCATGGATGAGTTTAATGTTTATTTTCTTTGTAATTTCTTGAGACTAACAGATAAAACTCATCCATAAAGCTTATTGAAAGAGGAGTGATCATTTTTAGTTTTGGGTTTAGAGCTTCAAACTCAATGACGAGTTTGAGAAAGAGTACGAGAGGAGGGAGGAAGCTTAATTGAGAAGAGAGAGAAGTATGAATATACAATTTTATCAATGTTCTTAACAAAAACGTTAACAAAGGACCATTCGTGAAAAATGATATAATAATTGGGGACTAAATTAGTAATATTTGATATATGGGGACTAAATATGTAAAACGACCTATAACTGGGGACCTTTTATGGAATTTACTCTAATTATTTATAAAATTCAATCATTATAATTTAATACAGAGTATAATTATCATATATTGCAAATAGTTTACCTTCAGACTAAATTTAAATGTATAATTATTTTTATCTTTTGGATTGCACTTTGTTTTTGGACCAGGCCAGGGTGCACCATTTGTTTTTTTACCAGGGCACCATTTTATTTTACTAAAAAAAAGGTATTTTGTAGTACAACCTATTTTTTAAAATCTACTATATTCACCGCCCCCATTTTAATAAAGAAATCAATAAAAATAAAAATAAAATATAGTTCTTATCTTTAAAAGAAGAGGAACTTGTTTTATCTTGTAAAATTTGCACTAAATAGGACTAGAACACAATGACTTTCCCAATGTAGGACTTAAACTTTTGTATTTTCTAAATAGGACTTAATAATGACCTAGTGCGAGGAATAATGTCCAGTAATGATGGACATTTACTTGAATAATGACTACTTGAAAATGACCAAAAGTTCTACATTGCGAAATAAAAACATATGGTCCTATATTCGGAAAATCATTATGTTTTAGTCTTATTTAGGTAAATTTCTCATAAACCCTATTGCATTGTAACAATGTACGTAGTAGTGTAAATTAAGATTCCACAATGCTTTTTTGTATTATATGTTTGTATTATACTATTCCCATTATGATCTTATGTAGGGGAAAAAAATACTCCCTCCGTCCCCAATTTGATTACAAATTGTGGGTTACGGAGTAAAATTTTCTACTTTTTGAAATCATTTTATTTACAAATTGGTATATCAATAAGCTATACAAATTACATATTAAAAAACTACGTCAAAAGTTCTACAAAACAAGAGGTGACAAGAATGTTTTATTTTATCAAATACTTGATGAAATCACATAAACAAACAAAAGTTATCGAGAGGAGAGAGAAAAAAGATTGTAATCTATTTAGAGACGGGGTCAAACTTTACTCACTTTGTTTGCTCAATTTTACTAGTCACAGGGTCAAACTTTACTCACTTTGTTTGCTCAATTTTACTAGTCATTTCATAAAATAATATAGTCTTGTCACCTCTAGTTTTGTAGAACATTTCATGTAGTTTATTACTATATAAATTTTACTCCGGAGTATTTTAAAATTTTACTCCTATAATCAATTAAATTGAATTGAAAATAAAGTCGGTCAAGCCTCGTAACGCATAATGGGAAGATCATACATGGACGGAGGGAGTATAACCTATTTTGGTTCTTTAATTTTATTATGTTTTACTCCTGTTTTAATCTTTTTTTTTTCATAACATTTGTTTTTTGAGTTAGAATTCAGAGCTAGATGTTGAAATAATCTGGAAAGAGTTGAAATAAATTAAAGATATCACTCTAAATAAGAATAAAACATAAAGAAACTATCAAAATAGGTCCTCCGATCCATGTTTTATTTCCAAAATAAAAATCACTCTAAATAAGAATAAAGCATAATTTTTGTCTCATTTCAATTAATTACCATGTTTGATTGATATTATTCTTAATACGGAGTGGAATTTATCTAAATATTTATTTAAAACTAAAAAACAAAAAATTACACATTTATACATATACATATACATGTGATGATCAGGTGATGATGAGTGGGGACGATTGCGGTTCAAAGTTTTCGGATACGTTTGCATTTAGGTTTGGATTAGCAGCAATGGTGTTTGCGCTTATTGCTGAGTGCATTGCCCTCACATACTGCTCCCGCCATGGCCACCGCTCTTCATCAAGAAATAAAGCTCTTCTTCTCCCATTGTACGTACTTGTAATATTAATAATTTTAGATCATACGTATAGTAGTATATATGTATATTGAGGCAAGGTATTTGCATATATACATATATATGAAAATAATGTCACTACTTGACTAAAGAAAATCAAAAGAGGCAAGGTATTTCATATATTATTGTTCTTCTACTTCATCTGTTTTTTGAAACACTTTTTCTTTTATTTTTTTATTTTTCCCTAAAACATTTCAACTTTCTATAAAAACCTCACTTTAACCACTTCTTTTTCTTATCTTATCTATCTTATCTATGACATCATATTTTTTCACTAATAATTTATCGATCACATCAAGAATAAATTTGGAAGGTCAACTACAATTATATGCTCCTTCTGCCCCAGTGCATTTGTCCAGTTTGACTCGAAAGTCAAACTGGATAAACTTTGAGCTTCAATTAAATAAAAATCGTAATGTTTTTAACATAAAAATGACTTTATTGGATTTATCGTATTGAGAATTTTCAAAATTGTATTTCATTATGCTAATATGCAATATAAATTAATAGTAATTAGAGTTCAAAATTTATCCTATTCGACTTGAAAAAGTCAAACCAGAGAAATAGACTGGGACGGAGGTAGTACTTCTTACTGGAGTAGTATTTTACTCCTCGCTCATTCAAAATAGGAACCTTTTTAGAAACGATGAGAGGATAAATGTATAACTTGGTTACATTTTTATGATGAAAGGGCAGAATCGTGTTTATTGCATACATTATTGTTCTATACAACGGCGCGAAATACAAGGAGAAGGAGGAGGCGGGCGCGGAATATTATTGTTGGACAAAGGGAGAGTATGAAAGAGGAATTTACTTAAATAATACTAAAACATAATGACTTTCCCTAAATAACATCACATGTGTTTTTTCCCAATGTAGCACTTTTAGTCATTATCCATTAATCATTATTCAAGTAAATGTCTGCCATCACCGGACATTATGAATGTAACTCCCTAATCCGTCCAGGTCTGCAGCCCCTTTCGGACTAAAGTATTAACTTGGTAATCGTAAAATTTAAAACATTTCAAATACTTTTATTCATCATAAATATTGTTTAATACATAACTGTAGCAAAATACAGAATGTTTCACAATAATGCGGAAGCAATTTAAACTATGTTTAATAACAACACAATTATTTATTTTAAAATCACAAATTCCACCACGATAATCTCGCCCCTTCTGCTGCGAGGAACATGCCAATCATTCATTCTGTCTACCTGCGTGTAGCAAATAAAACATAATACACGCTCAGCGATGAAGCTGAGTAAGCATATCTAAAGCGTCGAACATCCACATAAATTGAATCTCAATTCACAAACAACCATTTGATATCATGCACACAATATATAATTCATTCATGATATTTTCAATATTTCAATATTCAACATTCATATTCAATATTTATCAATATCCTTAACTAAGCTTAGTCTAAGGTCAATCCTTTGATGATTACCAACTCTTAAACTATTACTAGTTCAAGGTACTTCTAACCAACTCTTAAGCTAGGTCATTAGTTTAAGGTACATATTCCAATTTATTTACCAACTCTTAAACTAGCCTTCGCTTAAGGTACAAATCCAGAAAACCGAACAGTAGAATACTAACTGTCGGGTTGGGTGGTATCCCCAAACGAGTTCCTCTAGTTTGGTTTATGGATCCCGTACGTACGTTTTTACCCANAACTAAGCTTAGTCTAAGGCCAATCCTTTGATGATTACCAACTCTTAAACTATTACTAGTTCAAGGTACTTCTAACCAACTCTTAAGCTAGGTCATTAGTTTAAGGTACATATTCCAATTTATTTACCAACTCTTAAACTAGCCTTCGCTTAAGGTACAAATCCAGAAAACCGAACAGTAGAATACTAACTGTCGGGTTGGGTGGTATCCCCAAACGAGTTCCTCTAGTTTGGTTTATGGATCCTGTACGTACGTTTTTACCCAAGGCCACCGAATATACATATTTATACCCGCAAGGCCTAAACTAATTTGAGGTCTATCTTAGAGATCTTTGAGATAGCCTTAACAATACACCGATTTCGTGATCATCATTATATTCAATTTTAATAATGATTTAATCATTAATAATAATCCTAATCAGTAGGTTTATCATTCATAATCATCCATAATAATTATTTATCATAAAGATCATTAACACATGTTTAATAACAAATAGTGGCCTAGTCTCGAGTGTTAACACCCGGACTTACCGTCATGCATCACATAATGTTTTATATGTCAAAAACATCATTTTTATTGTACAAAATCATATTTATATTGTTTATAATTAATTGGTATCAAAAATAGGATTTTGGAGCTCAAAAATAGCATTTTCGGACTGAAAAATGTTCGTAATGGTCGACCGTTGGGTCCAAACGGTCGACCGTACCGTTCTGAAATTTTTCTTCTGACGGTACCTAGACACGGTACCTAGACACGGTACCAGGGTCCCGTATCAGCACAGAATTTAGTATTCATCATCTTCCTCCTTCGGCCATTTTTCTCAAGCTTCGTTTTAGGTTACCAAACTTCAATTAAACTATATATAAATGTTCTCCAAGGTTCGTAGATCATTTTAGAGACATCAATTCAAAGTTTTAACAACAAATTTGAGGTTTATGATTCTTGATTCCTTAAACATGTCAAACACATAACTCAACCAAACGACCGTTTATGAATGTAGAAACGATCTATACGAACATTCTAGTCATTAGATATATCAACGGGCTTACCTCGGAGCTAAACGATGATTCCGGCGATTGGACGGTGAAACTTCCGGCGAACACCAAGGCTTGCTCCGGCGACCTCGACGGCAATTAATACTGTCAAATTACTCGCTTCACGCTCTAGATTCTCATGGGACGAATTTCAGTAAGTTTTGTGGAGATTTGAGAAAAATGAAGGAGTCCATTTATAGCAAATTGGAGAAGGAAATAGCCAAGTTTTGTTGAGTCATTCGTGACTCACACTTGGGCTTAGTGGTTTCAGCGGCGATATGTTCCGATTCCCTACGCCATCCTTGATTGGGACCAATTTTGGTTCCAGTCGGGGTACACTTTTTGGTCCAATTTTCTCCGAATTGAATTCCGTTTACACTGTTGCGATCGGACAGTTAAACTCTATCCAACAATATAATTTTTATATTTATTTGTAATACTTTTTCTGACACCATATTTTGGGTGTTTGACTTTGACATAGTCAAAATTTATTTGTTGACTTTTATATAGAAAAGTTCTCTCATTTAATTCATATTACTTATTCTCATGCTTTATTTTAATAAATTATTTTAAATTTCACTTCATAAATAAATTATTCATTTATTCTTGTTTTGGGTCTATACTCAGGTTCCCAATCAAGATCACACAATAAGTCAATTAATTGGATTTATCTCTATGAGATTTATCCTGTTTGTGATATTGGATATCAAAACACATTTTATTTCAGCCCAAAGTCCAACAATAATTTATTTTAATCAAAACAAATTTTGTTTAATTGAATATTTAATTCAATAAATTTTAGGGTATATTTTGGGGCGTTACAATGAACATTATTAAGTGCTATTTAGAAAATAAGATAATTTAAGTACTATTTAGGAAAATGACTTAAGTTTTAGTAATATTTTAGCGTAAATATTTGTTTTTTATATGTACTTCCAATTGCATAAATAAAGCTCCGCCAAATCTTTTGGACTCCTATTCAAACACACCCAAAAAAAAGGAAAAATTACCCAAAATAATCTCAACTTTACCCGGTCTTTCAAAAACAATCTCAGCTATATTTCACCGTGACGCATAATAATCCCAACTTTACTGAAATTTGCCAGTTTTGGGTCGCCGTTAAGTTGTTAACGGATGGTTAACGGAAATGCCCGTTTTAGGCAACAAAATGAAAATTAGGATTATTTTTGATGAATTTTCATTTTTTTATTTCTTTTAAATTTTTCATTTAAATTTTTTAAATTACTTTTTACCTCCATCATCATTTCATTTTCCTTTTTTAAAGATTAGTCTTAGTTTAAAAAATAAAAATAGTAGATATAAAAATGAAAAAAATAAGAAATGTAACTAAAATGATACAAAGATAATTAAATAAATAAGGTAATCAATGGAAACTAACTTGAAATTGGTAAAAGTAAAATAAAAATATACTGGTGGGTTTTAATATTTTACGCATTATACAAAGTATTAACATATCACTTCTTATTTTTTAGAAAAAATTATCTACAATAATTCCAACTTTACCGGATGGCTTGTTCTTTTAAAAAATAAGTAGTACATCAAAACTCCGTATAGCGTGTAAAATGTTAAAACTCACTGCTCCGTATATATTTATTTTATTTCTTACCAGTTTCTGTTTAATGTCTATTGATTACATTATTTATTTGATTAATTTTGTATGGTTTTAGTCATTTTCTCATTTTCATTATTTTTTATATCTATTTTTTTCTAAAGTAAGACTAATCTTTAAAAAAAGAAAAAGAAATGGAGGTTGAAAATAATTCAAAAAATTTAAATAAAAATTTCAAAAAAAATTAAAAACAAAAATTAATAAAAAATAATTCCAACTTTCATTTTGTTGCCTTAAACGGGCATTTCCGTTAACCCTCCGTTAGAAACTTAACGGCGACCCAAAACTGGCAAATTTCAATAAAGTTGGGATTATTATGCATCACAGTGAAAAGTAGGATTATTTTTGAAAGAAAAGGTAAAGTTGGGATTATTTTGGGTAATTTTTCCAAAAAAACATTTGATTTCCACGGAGAGCTTACAAATTTCTTCCAGTCTCGATCATCTGGAAATCAAGATTGAAAACACAAGTTAAATTAAGCAACAATGGGTTACCAATTAATTTACCATTATAGTAAAAAGAATTTTGAATGATTTTTTTGGGTTCACAAACCTTCGGTAAAGAGAGACAATGTCTTTCCCGAAACAGGGGGACTCCAGAAACATGTCCCCACACGCCTCCACGTCGACGGCCGTCATGCCGCCGGAGTCACGACGGCAGTCGTGCTCGCTCCACTCGAACCACATTCTCGACACCGACTCTTTCTCAGAGCAGATGCGTGTTGATCAATTCTTAAACATAAAATATAAATTAGAGATTTAATCATGTGTACTTGATAATCTTGTAAACGTAGTTAGGGATGAGGTCATGATTCTCACACAGATCGAGTTCCCGTTTAGGGTGTATCATTATGATAGCTAAGGTGAGGGCGAGACTCACGAGAATAGAGAGACAGAGAGGAGGCGTAAGATTGGTGTGTTAATCACTGCCTAATGACCTCTCTCTATATATATATACACCCAAGGGGAAACCCTAATTAGGTCATAAGGGTAATTACGTCCATCGAATAATTACCAATTAAATTGTAGGGAATTTATTAAGTCAATGATCAATTAATTAGATAAATGATAACTCAGGCCACATAATAAAATCGTGTCCAACATTCTCTCACTTGGCCGAGTAATCATTTATGATGAGTATTAGATAAGTCTGATCAGATTTTAATACTCATTTTAGTTCTAAACCGGAATTGTAGCAGAGAAATACAGTCATTGAATCGATATTCAATTCAAGACCCCCATTAATCATACTACAATACCAAATTTAAAACTTAAATAAGCTAAGGATGAAATTGACAATTAAGCCCATAGCATTATTTTATATATAAATGTTGTCTATATGTCTTTAGGCATGCATAGACACATTCAGAGACTAAACAAACAAAACAATGAGGAAATTTTATTATTAAATGTAAGCAAGTACAATATGCAACTAAATAAGGTCTTTAGATAACCCCATCTTCGAAACATGTTCTTCGAAAATCTTAGGAGGGAGACCTTTAGTCATCGGATCCGCAAGCATATTCTTAGTACTTATATGCTCAATACAAAGTTTATTTTCCTCAACTCGCTCACGTACGAACAAGTACTTTGTATCAAGATATAAAGCAGCGCCAGTCGAACTGTTACTGTTCGAGAAACTAACGGCGGCTGAGTTATCACAATAAAGCTTCAATGGTCGAGAGATGGAATTAACTACTTTGAGTCCAGTGATGAGGTTTCTAAGCAACATTCCATGACAGGTTGCGTTGTACAACGCAATGTATTCTGCCATCATTGTAGAAGTTGTAGTCAACTCTTGCTTATGACTCTTCCACGAGATAGGTCCGCCAGCTAACATAAAGATATACCCTGAAGTGGATTTCTTGTCATCTTTGCACTTAGCAAAATCAGAATCAGAATAACCAACCACTTCTAAATTATCACTCCTTCTGTAAGTCAGTTTATAATCTTTTGTCCCTTGTAGATATCGAAGAACTTTCTTAGCTGTCAGGGGGTCACCCATCCTAGTACTACTCTCGCCCAAGCACGCTTAACTTCGGAGTTCTGATGGGATCCGGTGCATTAGTGCTGGTATGATCGCACCCTAACAAGTTATTGAAATTGCAATCGGAAGTCAGTTTTACCCTAACAAGAATGGATTTCCGATTGATTGTTGTTTCATGTTTTTGCAAAATCGTTTAGTTATACTCTGTAATAATTGGTTACTGACATCGCACAAAACAAAAACAAAAAAAAACCCAAAAATTAAGTGCTTTGGAAATCAATAATAATGTTTTGATTCCCTAAAATCTAGATCGGGTTTCTTCAAATTTAATCCATACCTTTCTTAGCTGCTTTCCAGTGATCCAGACCAGGATTAGTCTGATAACGACCCAACATTCCAGCAATGTAAGCAATATCTGGACGAGTACAGACTTGTGCATACATAAGGCTTCCTACTACTGACGCATAAGGTATCATTCTCATCTGTTCTTTTTCAACCTCTGTTTTCGGACATTGAAATAAACCGAAAACATCTCCCTTAACTACTGGAGCCACAGAAGGAGAGCAATGTTGCATGTTATAACGTGTAAGGACTCGCTCAATGTAGGCCTTTTGAGATAATCCCAAAATACCATTGATTCTATCTCGGTGTATTTCGATGCCAATAACATAAGAAGCCTCTCCGAGATCTTTCATGTCAAAATTACGCGAGAGTAAGCGCTTGGACTCATGCAACATGTCTAAACTATTACTTGCCAATAGAATGTCATCTACGTAAAGGACAAGTATAGTGAAGTTGCTCCCACTCATCTTGAGGTAGGTGCATTGATCCCCTTGATTCTTTATGAAACCTTCTGACTTCAAGACTTGATGCAACTTTAGGTACCATTGACGTGATGCCTGCTTCAACCCGTATATGGATTTCTTTAGCTTACAGACTAGGTGCTCTTGACCTTCAGATTTGAATCCTTCGGGTTGTTTCATGAACACTTCTTCATCCAAACCGCCATTAAGGAAAGCGGTTTTGACATCCATCTGATGTAGCTCTAAGTCAAAGTGAGCTACAAGGGTCATAACGATCCTTAAGGAATCCTTTCGAGAGACAGGAGAAAAGGTCTCTTGATAGTCAATTCCCTCTTTCTCAGTGTAGCCCTTTGCAACCAATCTCGCTTTGTAGCGTTCAATGTTTCCATTCGGATCCAGTTTTGTTTTGAAGACCCATTTACATCCTACGGGTTTTACACCGTTGGGTAATTCAACCAAATCCCAAACATCATTTTTCTTCATGGAGTCAAGCTCTTCAATCATGGCTTTATTCCATTCAGAAGACTGATCACTGTTAATGGCTTCATTATAAGAGGTAGGATCAGTAAACTTTCCAGCATCCATTTCTGCTTCAGTCAGGTAGGTAACATAATCATCAAAGTTAGTAGGCCTTTTAGACCTAGATGACCTCCTGAGCAAATTTTCGGGTTGAGCATTGGCGGCATTGTCTTGATGGTGAT
>OOIL02005264.1:592674-605775 GCA_900332095.2 Cuscuta campestris | reverse complement strand
GACCATTATATAGTAATGAAGCTGTGATAAGAGTCTATTATAACACCAAAATAATAGACTAAATTTAATTCTACTTAAACAAATGGCTTTCACTTTGGTTATGACCACTTATTTAAGTATTATGAATAATAAAATAATGATGTGCAATTTGAATGTATCACATCACCTTTGGGCAGAAGTGAAACATTTAAATTTTAATGCACATATATATTTAGTTCGCAGTACATAATTATAACACATCATCTTTGGACATAAGTGAAATATTATGTATTTAAGGCGAGTGTCATGCAAATATCTATTTAAGGATATGCACCAAATGACAATGCTTAATAAGACTTGAAATAAATTTTACAAATGTTACACATCACCTTTGGGCAGAAGTGTATTCTAAGATATTATTCAAGTCAAGCAAAATAAATCAATTTAACTAATCATAAAAGTAAATTTTATTTAAGATTAGTCAAATGATTTATAATTTAATGTTAACCGCAAAAGTTATAGCGGTTCGGGGCGGGGCTACAAAATTGGGGACCCATTAAGATTAATTTAATTAGAAAATCAAAGGCATATAAGGCAAGAGATTTTCCAACAAGTAAAAAAAATTTAATTTTTTTTAAAATGGTATTTTAGCATATCCCATATTTAGTTTTGCTATTCTTGGTAAAATAAGTCAATAAAATAAGGAAACAGAATATATCATGCAAAAGTGAGATATGCCCTACAATTTAAGGAAACACAATTATATTCCAAATCAAATACCAAAAAAAATATATTATTTCATCAAACTAAGGATGAATAAGAATAAATTATTCAAATTATAGTAACTGGAAAAACTGATTTTGTGCATCGTAAGTCACATAATTTGTTTTAATTTGAATGGAAACTACAATCAATTAATGTTCTCTTAAGAATATTGTATAATTTCCGAATCATGAATAATTTACTGACATTTAAAATCACAAAACAATAATTTTATGGATTAATTTTCGGAGATAAGGAAAAAAACCCGATCTCGATTTTAAGGAATTAAAATCATTTATATTGATTCTCAAAATAGATCAAAGTTTCAGTCCTTTTTTTTTCTTGTGATGTCAGTAACTCATTGGAAATAAGAGGCAAGGATTAAAACAAAAGTTGAAAAAGTATGATGCACCAACAAATCGGAAATAAGATGCGAGGGTTAAAAAAACTTGTTTTTCCCATTACAATTCCGATCTTGTGATTAATAACACTAAGAAGTTGTATTTTATTCTCTTTCGATTTTAATTCCAGGGTAGCGAAAAAGAGAGAATTAATTAATCAACATAAAGCTCTGATACCAGATGTTGATCAATTCTTAAACATAAAATATAAATTAGAGATTTAATCATGTGTACTTGATAATCTTGTAAACGTAGTTAGGGATGAGGTCATGATTCTCACGCAGATCGAGTTCCCGTTTAGGGTGTATCGTTATGATGGCTAAGGTGAGGGCGAGACTCACGAGAATAGAGAGACAGAGAGGAGGCGTAAGATTGGTGTGTTAATCTCTGCCTAATGACCTCTCTATATATATATATACACCCAAGGGGAAACCCTAATTAGGTCATAAGGGTAATTACGTTCATCGAATAATTACCAATTAAATTGTAGGGAATTTATTAAGTCAATGATCAATTAATTAGATAAATGATAACTCAGGCCACATAATAAAATCGTGTCCAACAATGCGGTGGTCGTCCTCCTCAGGCGACCCTGCCGCCACGAGCCAGTAAACGCACACCCTCCTAGTCTGGCCGGGCCGGAACGCCCGGCCCACCGCCTGTCGGGTGACCGACGGGTTGAGGTGCACGTCCAGCACCACGACCCGTGACGCCCCGACGAGCGAAATCCCCTCCCCGCACGCCCGGATCGACCCGAAGAAAACCCAGGCGTGCGGGGACGAGTTGAACGCGTCCACGGCCGAGTCCTGGGCCGTGGACTCGGAGTCCCCCGTGATGATCACGAACATCTCCTTCCCAAGACTGTACCCTTTGATCTTCCCTGTCAACCTCTCCGAGAACTTCAATGGCAGGAGGTACGTACTGACTGAAAACCAGAAGCTTTTCCCCACAAGACTCACACAGATTCAACAGATTCAGGTAGAACTTGGTCTTGGCCCCCTCTTTCACATCCAAATCTTCTAAAGCCCCAAAGATTTTCCCTGTTGATTTCAGCTTTGGGTGGATGTACATAGCACTGCCCCGTCGCTGCTCGGACACTGTGGGGCCCGCTCTTCACACTTCTGCTGCTCTTCTTGGCCTGAACATTTGCAAAGATCACAGATATATTATTAAGGCCGTGTTTGGGTGGGCAATGAGTTTGAAGGAAGTGTTAAGAGTGACAGACCTTTCCACACTGGAAGTCAATTATGGTCTCAATGCTCTCCAGAATGAACCCACAAACGCGGCACACAGTGCCAATGTCTTCCTTCAGTATGAAAATGTGGTCACAATCTCCATTACCCTAGCTTTATTATTCCATTCTCTTCTGAGGAATATTGATCAGCTGATGTGTCCTGTGACGTGTTTGTTTGACACATTCTTTTAGTAAAATTTGCACTAAATATGACTAAAACATAATGACTTTCCTAATCTATGACTTAAACTTTTTTATTCCCTAAATAGGACTTAATAATGTCTTCGTGGAAGGAATAATGCCCAGCAATGATAGACATTACTTGAATAATGACTAAAGAATAATGACCAAATGTCCTACATTCGAAAATAAAAACATATGGTCCTATTTTAGGAAAGTCATTATGTTTTAGTCCTATTTAGGTAAATTACTCTTATTTTAAGCATATTATGATATCATGCATCTACATTTAATTTTACGATCCAAATTTGGTCCACGTTTTAGTCAAAATTTTGACCAAAATGTCAACCAAACTTGGGATGCAATTGGGGGATGGGCTAGAAACATTAATAGTGTGAGATTTGGTGACAAGGGTACCTTGGAGTATGCCATAACAAATGCCATTTCCTTCCATACATCACCCACATCATCATCATCATCATCATCATCAAAATTCATCATAAGGTCCATTAATGGATTGCTCATTTGCATCATCATCGATCAACAGAATGAGAATCAGAACCAAGAATGACAGTTTAAGGTTTCTGGTTTGCAGCAGCATAAAGACCCTGATCAGATTTCTCATTTGCATCATCATCACCGCCATCAGAATGAGAATCAGAATCAGAATCAAGAATGACAACATGAGGTTTCTGGTAGGCTTTTGAAGCAGCAGAAAGACAGTATTTTTCAAGAAACAGTCTCCTTCTTGCGATGAGTTCCTCAATGTCTTTAGCAACACTTCCAAATTTCTCAAGATTTAATAATCCCTCCTGCAGATTGCACAGATCGAACGGATCAGAATAATCCTGAGCTGCCACGGGGCAGAATCTGGGCCGTTTCTTGTTCTGTCCATCTTTACAGAAACCCATTCTGCTCCTCATCATCTCCATCAGGTTTCATCTACCTGCTTCGCAAATGGCACATATCATCAGAATCTCAAATGTTTAACAGTGGATAGAGTATCGGGTAAAATTAACCGCTTGCATATAAAGTCGGGATCCACAATTCTAACCCAAAAGCTTAAGCTGATAGGTAGGGCTTCACCGTTCTATATATGCTAGTGATACTCATCTTTATTATTTTCCGACGTGGGAACTCCAACAAAGAAAGGTTTGAAAACAGATTTTATTTATTTATTTTAAATAAAACCGCTGGGTCTGCCAAAGCAAGAATCCATGAAAGTGGAGGTTTCACCACTGCTAGGCCATCCTTCAATGGCAGCTTCCATCAGCAATAAAAAAACAGCAGGAAAAAAACAAAAAGATTGAATCTTGGACTATTTATTACTCAAAAAAAAACCCCCCAAAAACTTGAATCTGAAGATTCATCATAAGCAAAAGAAACAGAGAGAGGAAATGAGCTACTGGGCATTTTTCTTTTTGTGGGGGGGGGGGGAGACTCACATTGAGGTAATAATCTTCAATTCAAATGGGGTGGAAGAGAAAGGAGTAAAATGTGGGTGGATTTCTTTCTTGAGGGAGGGCAAAATGTGTTTCCTCGGAGAATTTGTGTGTGTCTGTGGGTGTGCAGGTCAGGTGCCCGTTGGGTTCTCGTTAGGGCAGTACACTCCCCAGTAATGGAATGGTGGGCAGGGGGGCATCACTACTTCAACACTACTAATATCACAATTTTAGTAAGAATTATTTCTACCCAAAAAAAATATATATGCCATTTTGTACTTTTAAAATATGTACCGACATTTTGTGCTAGTGTAAATGTGTAATACTATCGTGATGGTTTACATTGATATAAAATTTTGGTACAATTTTTTTAACTAACATTTTGTGTCAATGTACACTTTTAAAATGTTGATGCTTCTTTTTGGGATACAACTTGGGATATATTTCTTGGTGTACTCCTAGCAGAATTGTTTAGTAAAGCCGTCCTTTTCACCTAAGAAAAATTGAAAATGAAATGGTATGGATTGAGATTAATTTACAAAAAACATAAGGAGAAATTATCTTGAACTAATCTCACATTTCAATGAGTTTTCAATAATTATCTTTTTTTTTGTGTTATGTGAAATAATTCTTGAGTATTTTTCAAGTGCTTACGCGTTTGGGTCACCTTAATAACCTTTTGACGAAAAGCTAGTTAACAGAATGATGAGTAGGATATTCTTGTTTTTGTTATTTGCCAAAAATAATAGTCCCTCCGTCCGAAATGGTTCTTCCGAATTTCTTTTTTGGTGCGTTCAGAAATAATCTTTCCATTTCCTTTTTTAGTATACATTTTAAGGATAAATTTTAATGTGAGATTATTTTGTGGAGTTACGTAAAATAATCTCATCATATTATATTGAATTGCATAAAGAAATCCTACATTTTAACTTTTTTTTCTTTAAAATTTTGTTTGAATTCAACCTTATTGAGCTCTCACAAATCCAATTTTGGAAGCTCGATTAAGTACATAAATTTGAAAATTAATACGAGGCATGTTCCATAACCTTATTTGTACAAAAAAAATAATGTACACGACATTAATGTCCTTGTTTGTACATGCAAAAAAGACGACTGTCAATGTTCTTGTGGCTTGTAACTACAAAAAAAGTAATGTCAATGACGTTCAATATCCTTGTTTATTTCTACAACAAAAACATCCACGAGCCACGACTTTAGTGTCTCCATTTCTACAAAAAAGACTAATGTCTACAATGTGTAATGTCCTTGTTTTTACAAAAGAAGTACAATATGGGAAGAACATAGTGCTCTTTAGGTAAATCTATTATGTTTAGGTGATATTTTAAGTATAATCGGTGAATGTAAAGGCAAGGATATATTTGGAAATATAATGAAACTCGTTAGACTCAAATAAATGTGGGAAGCCAAAATCCCAACAACTCTAAAGTGAGTTCATAATTTTTAAATAAAACAAAAAAATCTTTAGGTTTATGGGTTTATCTAAGATTTTCCCTTGAACACATTGCCCATATGCAAGCCTCCATTTGACGGAGCCGTTTCATTTATTTCTTCTCCAATGAGTCTTGTCCAGGTAAAGCTGGCACAGAAGACGAGGCAATGAACGACGCAAAAAACCGCCGTTAAGTATAGAAGCGCCCGTTTGGAGATCTCACACCCGCCGTCCCTCTTCTTCTTGTATATCAAGCCGAAATATAGTAAAAATCCGTTTACAACTAACGGCGCCCTGCTCATCCCAAAGTTCACTAAATTAGTACTCTCTCCGTCCTAAAATGTTCTTCCCACTCACTTTTTACCCGGTCAAACTTTAATCACTTTCTTTACCTATTTTCATTATATATTTGATAAAATAATATAGTCTTGTCACCACTTGTTTTGTAGAACTTTTGATGTAGTTTTTAAATATATAAATTTTATTTTTTTATTTTACACCTACAATCAAATAAATTGAATTGAAAATAAAGTCGGTCAAACCTCGTAAAATGAACCGGGAAGAACATTATAGGACGGAGGGAGTACTTATTTTATGATCCAAAAACAATTTCTTGTTTTTTTAAACATTGCTAGCTCTATGACAATACAATACTCCATTTAATATCCACTCCATTTGTGATAAATGGACTAATAATATACATCTAAAAGTTAGTTAACATTTAATATCCTTCTATGTGTTTTGATGACAAAGTTATCGATTCCACCATAAGTCGAGTGAGTTTAGTCATAAGAGATATTTGCACTAAATATCACTAAAATTTAAGTCATTTTTCTAAATACAACTTAAAACGTTTTACCCCTTAAATAGCACTTAATAATGTCCAGAAGAAGGAATAATGTCCAGTGATGGCGCACATTTATTTGAATAATACCTAATGGATAATGACTAAAAGTATTACATTGGAAAAAAAACACATATGATGCTATTTAGAAAAAGTAATTATGCTTTAGTACTATTTAAATAAATTCCTCTAGTCATGATAAGGTGAATTTAGCAACACTTTTTTAAAAAATGTTTTTTTGCTAATTTTATATCTTTCCCGAATTCATCAAAACACTTTAGTAATCAGGATCAAAGTGAATTAATCTACTTCTTTCATTTCATTACTCATTTTATAAAAGTAAAAAGTGAACTGTTTATCCCCGAATTCTTTAGAATATTGTTAAATCCATCCTATTATGACTAAATCTATTCTATTTATAGTTAAATAGACAATTTTGCCCTTAAAACACATAGAAAGATATTACGGAGTATATGTTAGCTAATTTTTAAAGATAAATTTTTTCACTTAACATAAATATATATTGTTAGTCATATTTTCGATTCGAAAAACAAAGAAGATAATTAAAAAAAGAATGTTTAGAATTTGGACGTACCATGTACACAAAATAACAAGATTTCTTATATGCTCCTTATTTCGGATACGGAAATAATAAGTGAGCCCAGAAAGTATCATAGAAATTATAAGACATGCGCTTACTACGCAAGCACACCTAAGAACAAAGGTAGGCCCAGACAGTTTTCCATCACAATCCGTCTTATTCACCTGAGATCCATAAATACATATAAACATATGATGATGATGACTAATGATGATAGTAAATCAAATTAATTATCAGATTATATTGGCTTGTTTAAAATAACATGTGTTGACTATGGTTATGTTCTCTTCACCTAATCTAATTACGGAGTAGTTCTGATCTGATTGAAATAGGTTCTGGTCTGGTATGATATAAATGTAGTTATATTTAAAATTATTTATGATCTGATCTGGTCTGATTTGATTTCAATAAGAATAAGTAATATGTAAAAAAATAAGTTGGAAAGAACATGGCCTAAGTGAGTGTTTCTTGTGATTATAAGCTGATAAAAACTGTTTATAGGCTGTTTTTAATTTATAAGTCAGTTGATGACCCGTTTCGATGTGTTTATAAGCTGCATATAAGTCAACATCATAAGGTCATACCTAATTATTCTAAATCAGTCTTTTCATTTTTTTTCATTTTGACCTGATTATTTACAATACTATTTCTCACCTTATATGGATTTTCCTAAATAACATGCCTCAGCTCTGATTTTAAATCATTTTACGTCTACGAAAGAACAATGAACTTATAAGTAACTTATAAGTTAAAAAGAGTTTATCGTACCAACAAGAAAAGCACCCCATAAGATATCATTTTCGGACACTAAATTGATAAAAATCATCACCAGTCATTTTTGGTGATGCGGTATTCGAAAACTAAATCGATAAAAATCACAAGTCATTTTTCGTACACGGGATTTATGAAAAACTTACAGTTTTGGGACTGCCCATTGCTACAACAAATGCAAAAATTGTTGCCAAAACATCTGCAACAATAACGGCCTTCAATAACACTTGCCACCGCATTCTAATGTGCTTTCAAAAACTTCCTTCTTAGCTAAAATGGGGGATTATAAATTTATAATGATGCACCAAAGGCATATATCAACCACATATATAGATAACTTTTGTCCCAAATAAAATTAAAGGCACATTCACTTTTTGACATAACCTAGTCAATAAAAGTTCTAATTTTAGTAAGACTCGAGTTTGATTCTTGATAATTGAGTTGGAAGACAATTATGTTAAGCATAAGACTTCCCAAGTATCAGGTACATGCTCAACTTTTTGCCACCGATCTGCGATCAAAGTCTAATTTATCTTCTCTCGATGACCATCCGACCGGGTCTGAGGAGGCCCTCGGGGATGAGGCTCATCCTTTTTTATTCAATTTATTTTAAATTTTTAATCGTTTATACACACACAGACTCTCTCTCTCTCTCATATCTCAACCAAACGATGTCATATCATAGGTAAATTTTGAAAAATGAACATCACTTTTAATTTATCTAAGTTATGTAAATTCATACTGTAAACTTGGTTTAGGAACCGTCCCACATCTTCAAATTTTGTTCACACAGATACTATAATTGTCTCAGTTTAAATGAGCTTGTGATGTTTCAATAGAAATCATCCTAAATAGAACTAAAACATAGAGAAAAGAACCAAAATAGGACTTTCATGTTTTTTTCCCGGAATAGAACTTTGCACTGTGAAAATGTGACTTTGCATTGTGGTAATGTGGCAGTGTACATGTGCAAATTACTATACTTTTTTGGTAATGTATATGACCATGTTTGGTAATGTAAGTCCTATTTCGAGAATAAAAACATGGAAATCCTATTTAGGTATATTTTCAATGTTTTAGTCCTACTTTGGTCTTTCTCCCATGTTTCAATAAATTAAAACACAAATAATAATAATACGGAGTAATTATTATTATTATTTTTATTCAATTAGCATTAAAGAATATTGAAGCATGATTATATCTTTTTTTTCATTGGTCAAGAAAAGTAAGAAATTGGAATGGAGTGTTTTTGTGGCAGTTACTCCTCAATGGAGATAAATGTGAATGAACTAAGGGTAAAAATTCACTTTTTTGACCTTTGCCGTAAAAGAAGGATTAAACAACTCCCTATGTCTAAGACCATCCCGGGTACGGTGCTCCATATCTTCACTTTTGAAGCGCCCTTTCCCCCAAAGTCTCAAACTCTTTATAACATGTTCACTATGTTTGGTTCAAGGAATTGAGGAAGAAAGGAAAATGATAAGGAAAAGAAAAGAAAAGAAAGGAAACTCAAAATCCCCTAGTTATGTTTGGTTAAGATGGAAATTAATGAGGAAAATGTATTCTCATGCTCTTTTTGTTTGGGTAGAAGGAAATTCGGTGAGAAAACAATATAAATTGTGCTTGACAGCTACTGTGCTTCGCATATCCATTCAGCATGGCTCCTTCAATTCCAACCTCATTTAACCACACTTCACTAATTCCAGGAAATATCCTCATAGCTAGAAAGAAGCAGATTCACCCACAGTATGAAATTTACTAGTGCTTACAAACAACCCAGTATTTTCATTGCCAAAGGTTAATGACAAAAAAAATAAAACCCAAAAGAATGAAAGCTTAACAGCTGCAACATCATTATTCAAAGTGGAGACACACAGAATGACAAAAAAAGGAATGAAAGCTTAATCACAGATTATGAAAAAGAGCTATGAATTTTTTAAACAAGAAAATAAAGAAGCATAAAAGGAGACACACAATGAGACAAAACACATAAAAAGAAGCATTATATGGTTTTGAAACAAGGCCAAAATGTGGAGAGACAAACCCTTCTAACAAGAGGCAACATAATAAACATCTCTATATGCATAAAGCATAATAAACGAAAATAGTAACAAATCCCCCGTCCAGACACAGAGCAGGGTGCACAAGCAGGGCGCACATCTACACCGATTCATCATCAAAAATTTCTTCACCAAATTTTACGCGTAGCCACAACTTTTTATGCACCGTTGGACACTTGTGAAAAGCACGAGCAGCGCTCACATCACCAGTAAGCTTTTGATATATAGTCATTTGAGAGAACTCTGACATTCCACCAACTGAAGCAATCTCATCGAACAAATGATTTTGCCCTTTTTAAATTCATTTTCTCCCCACTTTTCTTTTCCTCTCACTTTTCCTTTCCTTTTCTCACTAACCAAACATAAAAAAGCATTTCCCTCTTATTTTCTTTTCTTTTCCCAGCCAAAATCCTTGAACCAAACATAGTGGTTGAGTGACAAGGAAATGAATGTCTTGCACGGGCTAAAATTGCTTGAGGTATGGGTGTGACACTCCATCATTCTTCTTTTTTTTATAAATTGTTTTTATGAAAAAAATGTATAAGAAAGTAGAATAATTTTTGATAAAATATATAATAAAAATAATTTTTTTATGTTTAAAAAAAATTAAAAAATGTAAAAAGTGATAAAAATAATGACTTGCCACTCCATTCGCTTACCACACGGTGGCTGGACAATATTTGATTGATTAAATGTTCTATGTTACCGTGTGACATTCCATTTTGTCTTGTCATTGTTGATGCTCTTAGTTCTTCTCCATTTCCAAAAACAAAGATGCATTGCTACTATTCACTACATGTCTAGTGGAATTTACCTATATAGTACTAAAACATATTGACTTTATCAATGTATTGTCATATACTTTTATTTTCCAATGTAGTACTACTGTTCAATGTCCACTGATCATTGTTCAAATAAATGTCCAGTGCCACTAGACATTGTTTAAACTAAATGTGCACCATCACTTCACATTATTCTCACTATCAGACATTATTCAAATACTATTTAGGGAATAAAAAAATTTAGGTACTACACTGAGAAAGGACATATATTTTAATACTATTTAAGGTAAATTTCACTTTGTATTACTCTGCAATTTTTTGCTTTGGTTTATTTTGGCTTATGCAATATTTTTTTAAATCATGCATTTTTTTTAATTTGTAAATACAAAAATAGTGGGAAAACTAATGCTCCTTGTATTCTTTTTATTTTGAGCTTGATGTAATAGGTCTAAGCTAAATTACTACTATCTGGTTATATATTTAGGCCATGTTCTCTTTACCTGATCTGATTGGTTTTGATCTAATTGGAACAAGTTCTGATCTAATCTGATCTAAATGTAGTTATATTTAAAGATATTTCTGATCTGATCTGGTCTGATCTGATCTCGTTCCAATGAGAATGAGTAATTAGAAAAAAAATAAGTTGACCACAAAAACCAAGCCAAAGATCTTGTCCATATCCGCCCATACAAATGATCCAAATACGCCATAGGGCAGCCCCATCTGAAACTTTACAATATACTCCATCCGTCCCCTTGTATTTGTCCACTTTCATTTTTACGCACCATCTAATGCACTTCTTTAATTCATTTTATCTTGTAATTTGTATATTAAAAAATTATAAAAATTATATATTAATAATCTATATGTTAAGACAAATCAAACAAGATCACACATGACTATATTTAGGCTTACATATTGAGAGAATTTGATGAGTCAAAGTGCTTAGATGAACAGTTCCAAAAATCAAATGTAGACAAATACAGGAGAACGGAGGGAGTATAAAAATATTTTTAGTTATACGAGTAATATCAAAAAATTGCATCTAATAGTTTATTTCAATATCACATTGATTATCATATTGATGACCAGCAAAAGAAACATCTACTTAGTTTTCTATCTTGACGGCCTTATAATTCTGCTCGGCTATTAAAAAAGCTAGATTACAATTAAATGTAATTAATATACACTAATGCATGTCCAACTCCCATTGCCATCCTGGCGCACGCCTCAGCCTATAACTTTGGCGCACGCTTGGCTCCTCCTGTGTCGGTAGATCTATGAGTAAATCGAGTTTAATGCACCGTTCCCCCCTGTGATTTCCTAAATGTTCACCGGTGTCCCCTCTATTTCTAAAACTTACTTCATCCCCCCACTGGTTCTAAAATCCTACTCCATTGCCCCCTCCGTTTCTAAATCCGTAAATTTTAACGGAGCGTGAAGGAAACGCATTTGATATGCGTTTGGTAGAGTATTTTGTCAGCTTTATGGCACCATTCCTCCTGTGGTTTGCTAAATGTTCACTAGTGCCCCTCTGGTTCAAAAAAATTACTCCATGTACATGAAAATTTGAGTGTGCACCATCTGCCATCTTTTTAAGAAAGCTAATAGTATTTAAAATGAAAAAATCATAAAGAGTCTCCATTCTGTAAATGAAAAAAAATTAAAATATCATCATAGTTTGAGTTTATTGGTCAAAGTGTGTAACACTTTGACCACAAATTAAATATTATTTTATATAATTAAATGTTTAAAAATTTGATATATCAAACCATTTTTAAAATGAACCCAATTTTATTAAATTTACATTATACTCCCTCCGTCCTAAAACTATCTTCCCAGTTACTATTCACGCGGTCAAACTTAAATCACTTTCTTTACCTATTTTCGTTAGTTATTTGATAAAATAATATAATCTTGTCACTTCTTGCTTTGTAGAGTTTTTTATGTAGTTTTGAAATATATAAATTTTATTTTTTAATTTTACATCTACAATCAAATAAATTGAATTGAAAATAAAGTCAGTCAAACCTCGTAAACACAAACGAGAAGATGGTTTTAGGATGGAGGGAATAACTAAATATATTTTTTTCACAATTTGTGGTCAAAGTGTAACAAAGTATGACCAAAAAGTCAAATTCTGATAATCTTTGTGGGATGAAGAGAGTATTCGTTATTATTAAAAAAATCATAAAATCAAATGGTCAACTAATTTGACGTTATTGCTACAATATGTAAATGAAAAAGCTGCCATTATGTATATATCAAGAACATTTTCTAGACAAAATATCATTAAATGTCAAAACATTAAACTAAATGCTAGAGTATTGATAAGCAAAAGACCATTATCAAATAGTCACCAACCACAATCTGTCAAAGCTAAGGTTCTCACATTATAGACAGTGGACCACAAAAAGCTACTTCAAAACCTCCCAAAACACACAGTATCAAGATACTTAAAAAATACTAGCAAAACAAAGTTTAAAGCTACAAATTCAACATTCTGATTTATATTCACTTTGAGTCTAGAGTTGTTGAAGTTGAAGCTCTTGGATTTGTTGATGGATGCTCTCAGCCTGGATGTGTACTAGGGAG
>OOIL02005264.1:498473-590219 GCA_900332095.2 Cuscuta campestris | reverse complement strand
TTCCATCTCTGCATCAGGTCTGTACTCAGGAGCATTCTGTTCTTCCAAGTTATCCAAGTCCTCATCTTCTTCATCAAAAAACCAAGACTCATTCAATGTGGCTTTTTTCTGGTTGACATGTTTCTTTTTTGGTGGATGCAACAATTGATATTCTCTCCTCTTCATTTCCACTAATTTAGCCTTATTACTCTTCTTAGTTGGCACCTCAACAAGAATATCTTCCTCATCAGAACCCTCAACATCTTCAAAGAAAAATTCAGGGACATCTGCAAGTCCCTCCTCCGCTTCAAGAACTTGATCAAAACGAACATCATATGTATTCTCTTCATTATTGTCACCAACTTCTTCAACCTCTGTTTCGTTCCCATCACCATCATTGTCTTCATTAAGAAGACCAAAGTCTTGAATCTCAACACCCCCCATATCAATATTACACACAATATCATTCATCTACATCAACAAAAAAAGAAAATAATCTATGAAAAAATTACTCGTATCAAATAAATCTTGAAATCAAATCACCCTCATTAAAAAAAACCCTAATGTTATTATATAAAAAAAGAGATGTGATGAACCTAAATTAAACCCAATTTGTGGATTAAAGCACAATTCCACCGAAATAAAGAAGTTAGAAAGAAATCATTTAGAAAGAAAGAAAGAAAATCTAAGAGAAAGCATACCTTTGTGGAGGAAACGGCGCATCAAGAGTTCAGACAGATTTGGGTGGAGGCTGTGTAATATCAACAGAGTTTAGTTCGGTTAAAAAAAAAGACTGTGCCGGCTAAAGGGGCATTGATGTAGGGTTTTTTAAAATGAAGGGGGAATGGAGTAAGTTTTAAAAGTAGAGGGGGCACCGATGAACATATAGGAAAGCACGAGGGGGACGCTGCAATAAACTCTGAGTAAATCTTGATATACGATATAATTTCCTGAATAATTTAATAAAATCTAAAAATATTAGAGGAAAACAAATCTTTAAGCAAATGTGAAATTTACACGAAATAATACTAAATCATATGTCAATTTTCTTAAATAGTACTTGAATAATGAGTCTGTTTGGAAATAACTTTAGAGGTTAGAGATAGCGTTTAGAGTTAGAGTTTAGTTTTTCCATCAGAGTTAGTAATTAGTTGTTTTATTTTTTACCGTTTGGCTATGAAATATTTTAAAATGCTAATACGTTAAAATTACTAAAATACCCAAGGTATGTGGAGAAATCGTGAATGCATTGAGCAAAAAATAAAAATTTACTAGTAACTTATTCTTGTGCATACTGTAGACATCACTTTAATTCTAAAATTTTATTTGTAGAAATCTTGAATACTGCTTTTTTTTTTAAATATTATTGAATTTGATTCGAAATTAAAATGAATTGAATTTGTTACCTACAAATAATTGAATTCCTCAATGAGCAGCCACTGGGAAAATTTTAGAAAACGCCAAATCTCTTGGTTGAACGCTAGTCCTGGTGAGCTTTTTGCGTTAAGCGGTGCACGAGAATTGGCGGTTAAGATTAAGCAAAAACACTTGTCTTCTTTAGCGCAAAACAAACATCAATTAAATGACGTTTAGCTTTTCTGCTCAAAAAAGCTTTTTCCAAATGCACTCAATGTCTACTTGTTAGAATAATGTCCAGTAATAATGGACATTTAGTTTGAATAATATCCAGTGGCGCTAGACATTTACCTGAACAACGGCTAGTGAAATTGAATAGTGGTACTATATTGGAAAATAAAAACATATAATATTACATTGAAAACATCACTATATTTTAGTACTATTTAGATAAATTTCTCCAAGTAAATATCATAAAGAACACATAAAATAACTGGTCTTTCAACAAATTTCTTTCATTTAGGTTTATCTAAGTTTTTCCCTTAATGTTGCTCATTTGCAAGCCGCCATGTGACGGAGCCGTTTCTTCTCCTTCTCCAGTAATGCAGGTCAAGCTGGCACAGTAGACGATCCCACGAACGGCCAAAAGAACTGCCGTTATGTACAAGAACGCCGGGTGAGCGATCTCACAGACGCCGTCCATCTTCTTCTTATATATCATGCCCAAACCTAGTAAAATTCCGATTACAAGTGACGACCCACTTGCTCATTTCAAAGTTCACCAAATTAGTACTCCTTATTGTATGATCTTTAAGAAGAAAAAAATCCAAGATACAATTTGATACAAATTAATCTTATATAAAGAAGAGAAAAAGAACATTGAAACTAAACCAATTAAGAGTTTCGTGTTTTTATTTTCAAAATAAGAGTTAATATACATTTATAGTACCAATCATGATCAGATACATACGTCACCAAAAATATTGTGAAATGAACATATAGAATGTCACATTACCACAGTTCAAACTCTTATTTTGAAGATAAAAACATAAAACTTCTATTTTAGTATTTTCTCTATGTTTTAGTTCTATTTTGGATGATTTTTCTTTATACATAGTGAAGGTTTCATTCTTATTTATAGAAAAATATATATGGAGTCCTAATTCGAAATAAATACTCCCTCCGTTTTCTAAAATATTCCTTTTTTATTTTTTTTCTCTATTTCTAAAATTCTTCCGCTTTCTATTAAAAACTCACTTCTCCTATTTTTTTTTACTCTACCTATTACATTATATTTTTTCACTAATAATTAACTGATCACATCTTATTTTTATCTATCACATCAAGAGCAAAATTTGAAAATCAACTAAAAAACTGTAGTGAAAAAGAACAGAGGCAAATTGGACGTACCATGTAAATAAAACAACACGATTTCTAATACGCGAATTTCCGATGCGGAAATAATAAGTCAGCACAGAACATATCAGAGAAATTATAAGACCTATGCTTACGGCCCAAGCACACAAATAAACAGCCGTAGGCCCAAACGTTTTTCCATCACAATCCGCCGATTCCACCTGAGATCCATAGATACATAGTGATGATTAATGATAGTAGTAAATCAAATTAATTATCGAATTACATTTGGCTTATTCTAAATAATTATGTTTACAATAAATAATTATGTTTACAACATTTCGTACAACAATGTAATTGGGGTATCAACGGTATTCCATTCGTAAAATTTGATCGTTCATACAACTCTAAACTCTTGTTGTTACGGAATAGAGTAATCGAGTAATCAAAGTAAAGAGAAAAAGACCAAAGTAGACTAAAACATTGAAAATATACCAAAATAAGAATTTCATGTTTTTATTTCCGAAATAGGACTTAAAATGCATTTACATTACCAAACATGGTCATGTACATTACCAAAAAGTATAATACTGTGCACATGTACAGTCCTACATTACAACCACATTACCACAGTGCGAAATCTATTTCGAGAAAAAAACATGAAAGTCCCATTTTGGTACTTTTCTCTTTGTTTTAGTCCTATTTATGGTGATTTCTATTGAAGCAATCAGAAAACGTAAAGACTTAGATTTAACATGGTTCACCAACGTCGTGTTGGCTACGTCCACAAGCAAAAACGGAGGCGGATTGTATTACGACAGCGAAACCCCCGCTTCCCTATCTGCGTAGCGGCAAACAATACAGATTCAAGGCATATTAACACATCTCACCCCTCTGATCTCTCACTCCCTACCTCCATCCGAGACTCCTCAGCACCCACTCTCTCTCTCTCTCTTAAACGCCATTTTGACTGACTAGGGTATGGGTAGGAGCTTGGGGTTCTAGGGGAATAAAAATTATCAATTTTATGAATAGAGTGATTTTATGTTGGAGTATATATGAGCTTTCAATTCATAAACAGAGTTTTACAAGAAAACTTACAGTTTTGGGTCTTCCCATTGCTGCCACAAATGCACAAATTGTTGCCAAAACATCTGCAACAATAACGGGCGCCATAATTAACACAACTTGCCGCAACATTTTAATGTGCTTTCAAATGCTCCTACTTGGCAAAATGGGGGATTATAATGTTGCACCAAAGGCATCATCCACGTATGTACTTGCGTCACAAAAAAAAAAGTTTACCATGGTTTAATGTTTTCTATCAAACTGTGCCTATATTTTGACCACAAATTCTAAAAAAAGTATATTTACTTATAATGTAAGTTTATTAAAATTTGGATCATTTTAAATTATATTTTGATTTATCAAATTTTATACATTTAATCATCTAAAAGTACATTTAATTTGTTATCAAATTATTGCATCATTTGACCAAACTTTTTTTAAGGAAAAGTGTATATAACTTTTGTCCAAAATTAAAGGGGCGTTCATCTTTTTGACATAACCTAGTCACTAAAAGTACAACAGAACATAATACTCCTACCACTTTAATTGCTTTTTCTTTTTAATTTTAATCATTTTTACACACATTCTCTCTCTATTCCCAACCACATTGCAACAAGGTCATATTAGAGGTAAATTTAGGGGTGGGTTCGGTTTTTATCCAAAACCAAAAGCAAAGCGAAAGGTAATTAAGTTGGCAGTTCGGTTCAATTTTACATAAAAAATATGTAAATCTTTAGTTATACCACTTATACGGTTTGGTTTATGCGGAATACTAACTTGATGAAGCAATAACAATATATAGGGTTGTGTTTGGTTTTTTGGTTTGATTTTGTTTCAATTTTATATAAGAAATTATGTGTCGACTGCCCAACAAATATCTAGGAGATTCTAAATACTCCCAAAGACATCGTATGTAAATATCAATTACAGAGAATTTACGCTTTTTGGTATAATACTTTCATTTCCATTATAACATCAAAGTTTTTTTTATGTAAATATGTAAATAACTCGTATCAATTTTTTATGCTAATTTAATTCTATATTATGATTAGTTATTGGTGTTTATATCTTTAGGTTTTTTAAAGTTTATAATATGGTTTAGAATGTTTAATTAATAGTTAAGAAATTAACTTTATTCGACTAGTCAATTATTTGCATTTATATTTTCATGATTTTTTTTACATATCATATATACACATATAAATAAAGTGAAGTGTCTAAGAAAGTTCAGTTTGGTTCGGCTTTCTAAAGTGAAAACCAAAACGGAAATCAAACAATAACGGTTCGGTTTAGTTTTGGTTTTTTCGATTCGATTTCTTTTGTAGCTCGTTTCGATTAATTTTGGTTCGATTTGCAGTTTTCAATTTTCCCAATCCAGCCCTAAATAAATTTGAAAAATGAACACACCTTTAAAATTTATCTTAAGTTATATAAAATCATACTATCATTTAGTTTTGTGACTGGGTGTATATACACGTGAAAAGTTTCTCCGCCTTCAAATTTTGTTCATAGAGATACTATAATTGTCTTAGGGGCTGTTTGACAACTTCTGAGTGGGTAAGTGCTGAACCAGTAAGAGGTCTGAACCATTAAGTGCTGAACCAGTAAGAGGTCTGAACCATTAAGAGCTAGTATATTGCTTAACTATTCAGAGGCAAATGTCTGATCAATTCAGATAAGAGGTCTTAACCTTTCAGACTCTGTATAATACTTAACCATTCAGAGGCAAATCTCTTAACCATTCAGACATCTGAACCATTAAGAGGCTGAAACAAACAGTCTGAACCATTAAGTGCTGAACCATTCAGACATCTGAACCATTAAGAGGCTTAAACAAACAGCCCCTTAGTTTAAATGAGCTTCTGATGTTTCAATAAATAAATTGACAATAATTATACGAAGTACTCCCTCCGTCCCACTCTATTTGTTCACTTACCTTTTGACACACCATCCAATGCACTTTTTTAATCCATTTTATCTTGTAATTTATATATATTAATATATGTTAAGACAAATCAAACAAGATCACACATGACTATATTTAGGCTTACACATTGAAAAAATTTGATGAGTCAAAGTGCTTAGATGAACAGTTCCAAAAGTCAAAAGTGGACAAAGACAGTGGGACGGAGGTAGTATTATTCAATTAGCCTTTGAGAATATTGAAGCATGATTACATCTTTTTTTTCATTGGTCAAGAAAAGTAAGAACTTGGAATGGAGTGTTTTTGTGGTAGTTACTCTCCTCAATGGAGATAAATGTGAATCAACCAAGGGTAAAAAAAATCACTTTTTTGACCTTTGCCGTAAAAGAAGGATTAAACTACTTCCTATGTGTAAGACCATCCGGGTACGGTGCTCCATATCTTCACTTTTCAAGCATCCTTTCCCCGAATGGCGGCGCCCTCTACTCAAACCATTGGTATGCAATATCCTACTGGTCTCGATCTTGAAGTATCGATTCGTGATGATTCGTTTTTGGGTTTGGTAAATATTAGGATGAATATATATACGTACTTAGTTCACACTTTGAAATCTATAAAACTTTTTATTTAAAAAAACAAAAGTACATTCAAATAAAGAAAGATAAACAATTAAAAAATTGATAATTAAATGCAAGAAATACTTATAAATCTTAGTTTTATTAATTTATGCTTCATATTTAACAAACAAAAAAAAACGAATGATAACAAAATAGTATCAAAATAGTATTTCAAATGTCTGTTAAGTGTTTTATGTTCATCTACAAAAATTAAAATTCTAATAAATAATTATTTAAATAAAAATTTATTTGTAGTTCATCTACACTTGCAATGCATAATAATCACACATTTGAAGGGGCTTAATGTGGGGATAGGGTGGAGGCTGGGGAGTTTTAGGGGATATGTTAGTGGATAGGAACCATCAATTTTGGGAACGAAACACTGGAAGTACTCCAAAAACGCAGTGGCACCGCTAGTGGCATAGTTAGCCAATGTCAACGAAACGGTGTCCATATGTATATGATAAAGTTCAACAACTAAAAATACAACAATCCTTCAACAGTTCAATTGGATACCTACGTGTCTCGTTCGTAAAATTGATGGTTCATACCCCTCTAAAAATCTCCTTAAACCCCCACCCAATCCTTCTGCACCCCCTCCCCCTCCCTTAGTCACAGTTTTGGCAGTTTAAAACTTTAAACAGCCAAAATAGTAATTAAGGGAGGAGGAGAGGATGCAAGGGACTGGGTGGGAGTTTAGCCCTTTAGGGATAGAAACCATCAATTTTACAAACGGAACACCGTAAGTACCCCAATTAATTTGTTTTAGAATTGTTGTAAGAATAGCCTGCCATACACACACACACACACACATGTATGTGTATATATAGCCCATTGACCTTTTCACATTTTTTTATTTTAAATATTTTTATTTCAACACTTGAAAATACTTATTTATCATATCTGAAAGTCCACCATAGATCTTAGATGCATGTACCCGGTAATAATTTGCCTCCAAACCAACCATTGGATATGTGTATTTCAAATTAATAAAGTGGCAATTAGAGAGGTCAATATAGTTAAAAAAACACAAACACAAGTAATCTTGAGAATAAATTAAAGCACTTCAGATCAAGTTCATCAAAGTATGAAACAATCCAATTGCAAAGTTGAATATACACACATAAATGACAACTCTCAATTTCCTTGTAGTCAAACTGGTTTTTTTTTAATCTTTTAAATATGGACCATCCTAGAGGCACCCCACCTCTCACCCCCCACCTTGTCACAGGCATTTGTTACTCACTGTCTGTAAGTAGGCTGGGGTAAGAGTTAGGGTGACTTGAGCATTTCCCTTTATATATTACCACCAGTCCACCACCCCTCTGTGCTTTACAGTGTACCTTCAAAAGCTAACCAATGTCCCTGCTAGTGGAATACTACCGTCCCTTAGCGAGGACTTAATTAATAAAAAAAGGGGTGGCGTTGAGACCCTGAGCTCAAAAAGTCAAAAGGTTACCCTTAGCCAGAAGAGGAAGGCATGGTTGGTCCACAAAGCACCTGCAGAATTGCCCCAAATAATATGTTATTGCAAGTTAAAACACCTTGAAAAACTTCCTTGCTTGCATAAAGATGAGCACTTGGGTCAATTTGGATGGAGGGTTTTGGGTAGTTTTGGATGAGGGGAACGTTTCAGAGGGCTTTGCCCATATCCTGGTACAGATTGTATAGTGCTTTTTGAATGAAAAAAACAAATAAATGACGATCAAAATGGTATGAAAATATAATCACCTACGGAGTATTACGTAATTCAATCAACTATATAAAATCTCAAATACGTATATCAAGGTATGAAGTATATACGGCATAAACTTAGCCTTCCAAAACCCTCTCATTCAAAACCTTCCAAAACCATCCGTCCAAGCTGGCAGCCCGACACAAAGATATATCGGTGAATATGAGGGCAATGTTGCACAAAAAAAAAACACTTGCAAAGTGTCATATTAAAACATAATGTCTAGTTGGGGATTAGTTGGGGTTAGAGGGAACTAAGAGAGTGTTTGGTTCGTGGGGGGAGGGGGGATCATCTCTCCACCGCTCATTTGGTTGAAATACTCAAATACAAATACTAATAAGGGGAGAGGTCCAAAATTTCTCTCTTCCATCCCCCCCGGACCAAACACAGCCTAACCAGTGGTGTTAGGCAGCAGATCAAAAGAGGGAAAACAAACATATGTGCCAAGAGAGAACCCTAGCGGCTAGCACCTAGACAGTGACTTCTTCAGCAATGCAGGCGTCTACAGATTTTCTTATTTAAAGGCATGATATATATATATATATATATATATATATATATATATATATATATAGATACATACATACATACATACATACATACATACATACATACATACATACATACATACATATATATACATACATACATACATATATATATACATATTAAAAACACACACGCATATTATGTTTTTGTTTTTTTATATAAAGACACGCGATGTATTTACCATCAGCAATAGATGAGTGGAAATACCTATAATCTCCAAGATGAAGCTTACTCTCTGCTAGATTTTGCCCAGAAAGAGATTCTCTTACGAGTGGAAACACTCTCGGTCAAGGCTCTGGCGTCGTCCTTTGATCCAAACAAAAAATGGCGCCTTAGGAAGGCCGCCTTCCCTGATGAATAATTTCTCAAACTAGAACTGGAGCTCAACTTGGTGTACCTGCCCTCGCGTCCACTACTTTTCTGATGGTCTAATACAGAAAGGTTTCCGCTAAAATGACTGTCAACAACTTTATTCTTGCCTTTCCTTCTACCTTTTAAATCCATCTCAGCTTTCAGTGATTTCTCAAACATCTTGAACGCATGCTTCTCCCCAAAAGTACACACAGGGCAAGGCGGATCGTACTTGTTGGTTTCAGATGTCATATTCTCCAGGCAATCGGCATGGAAAACATGCCCACAAGTCAGAACAGAAACAACAGCCAGTTCGTTACAGGCTATAAAAAATTTCTGAGTACCCCATGAAGATGTTTCAGTTAGCAGATTTGCACATATGCCGCAGGTTCGCAGATCGAGTGAGTGAGAATGGGAACTTCTTCTGCAGGATCTCGATGCTTTGGAACTGTTTGGAGCTCGAACAATACTGTGGGGGAGGGGGTTAGGAAAGAAAATTAGAAGGAATGATAATGAATGGAGAAAAGAAAATAAAAGATAGGCTTAAAACTCTAGAGATTTGCCAACACATTTTCATTACTCCATTCCTACCAAATTCATCATCCCATGTAAAAATGGCACGGACTTAAACAAAATTAAAACTGTGTAGTTGAACTTTATGCAGAGAGAAATAATATGAAGCACATCATTCTTTCCTTAAAAAGAATGAGAAGATCATTTTGGGAGGTTCAAAAAAGGAACGTGGGAAGAGATCATTTTGGGATGAAGGGTGTATTATGTATGTCTATTATATAAAGACTGAGAAACCCATTAATATGTAAAATCTACTTCAAAAAAATAACAACAGAGCATCCTCGCATTTTCTAAAAAGCAGAACCATACATAAGAACATAATTTCTCATAACATTGTTTTCCCTTTCCATAGCAGTTTCAGTAATCCAAACATACCCTTTATCACGATTGAAGCCAAAGTTTTCACTATCAAATGACAATCTCCCTCTTGCCAGGAATTCAGGAAAGGATGGAATAGACCATGCATCTGATGATCCGCCAAATGATCCTCGTGTAGATTCATTGCTCAAACCAGGAGAGTGATGAGGCATCCTTGATGGAGTAAAATTAGCAAGAGGCACTTGACTGTGCGATGACAACGGTGACATAGAAAGAGAAGAGACCGACTGTGCTGATTGGGACAGTTTTCTGGGAGATGGAAATGATACTGCAGGAGTTCCTAGTGTCTCTCTTACCTAAAGAAATGCCAGAGAAGAAAAATGTAATGCTCAGAAACATATACAGATCAACTACAGACTTTCAAACACATCCCGAGTGTATATAAAAATATTGTAATGTTTTTTGTCTTCTTATTACCTCTGTAGAATTCCTACCCACCAATATATCTGCAAAAATTAAGATAGGGAGTCAAATGATGGAGAAAGCATAAAGGGAACAATACAGTGATGGAGAAAGCATAAAGGGAACAATATGGTCTATTATGGATAAGGGGTTATCATACCGTCAGACTAAATTTGAATGTTTATGCATTAAATGAAGCTTGAGGTCATATTCTTAGCAGTGAATAAAAGGCCACTAACTTCTAAAGATCTTTAGTCTATGTGGAAAGAGCAATTAATTATGTTTGGGGGTTATATTCTAATACTCTTTAGGCGTGTGGAATGAATACAATCCCCAAACCTTCCATTGTTACGTATTTAACATGACGGACACATACAGAGTAGTGAGATGAAAATTACTTCTTGGAAAAGCTGAGAGATGAAAACATGAAGTTGCAATTGAGACTCCACAGTCAGTATCTACATTTTATCTTTTTTGAAGCTAATAATGTCTCATGAAAAATTATCCTCCAAATTACATGTCCTCTATGGATAAACTGAGAGAAAACCGCAGGGAGTTCTACCTGATGAAGGTTGAACCGAACGCCCCATATTTATTTCAGAAGTGGGTGACTTTTGCCATGCAAACGACCTGAAACTATCCAAAGGGCTTCCATCTACAGATGGACATCCTGTTTCCGCAGTTGTCCCTGACTTATATTCCAGTCTGCCATTGACACTAGCTCCATCAGAAGACCAATTCATAGATGTCTCTTCCCCAGCTACTCGTCTCCGATTATCCCATCGGAAACTCCATGATGGAGAATACCTGAGATTTCGATGCAAATTTTCACTAGTTGCTCCATTTGATATGGTTCTATCTCTTGCAGCTACACAACATGCAGACCCCATGCTTCTTCACATGAATACAGCAAATACTACTGGAATATTCCGTCAAAAAAAAGACATCTACACTCTGCTCATGCCATAACAATACCCTGATATCACAAACCAAAATGATTGAATTAATAAATCATTATACCGGGCATGAGATGTAGATATTTCAGACTTCGAGTAGATTGTTCACATAATTGAAATAGAGAGACGCAGACTGATAATTGGCACCGCACAAAAAAATGGAAGAAATAAAAATAATAATTCGCACAAACAATGGTTACACTGCAGAGAACACACCAAATTATAACTCCGAATTGAAAAAATGGTTGAGGAAAGAAATGAAAGAAATGACTGCTATTACTTTCTTTCAAAAGGCCACAATTCTGTCCTTTTGGAAGAGACATAATCGCCAATGAAGCAGACATAATTTTGGCTCAAAAGTATACATATAAATGACTGATTAGCATTAAAAAAATAAATAGAGAGAGAAAACCATTAGGAACGGAGAACGCCCTGTAATATAGGATGAAATCTCATTTCTCCATGAAAGGTACTTTCCTTTTGCTTAACAGAGATCAAATTAAAGAGTACTGAACTTATTGATCAAACACCAACAGATATTCAAAATGAAATCGAGATTTTAAAACACGGACAATTAAAAAAAATTACTGCTCAATAAAACCCTAGTCATGCAATATGATATTCCGAATTTCAGATTACACTCTCCCTAACCATCAGAATATGTAATCTATCAAAAATTTAATCACCCAACAATCAAAGATACCACACTCAAATACACAGATGGCCTGATGAAAGCTCCAAGACAACAAGATTGAAACTTTAAAATGATTACTTAAGAACTGGACGAAAAAACCTCGACCCAAAAGAAACAAAATCTGGGGACTCGCGAGTGAATAAAAATAAACACTAAAAACATCGGAACATGTCAAAAAGATCCGAAATTTATGCCGAGAAAACGGCGATTGGAGCCACAGAAATTCCCTGTCACCGGATAATTTTGATTTTTTCATCACAAATTTAACTCACTCACACATATACATATTCATCACACACACACATCGAAGCTACCTGCTAGCCCGAACTCACCGCTAGTTCAGAGCGCATCCGGCAGGCGGCGGCGGCGAGCGGTGGTTGGTGGTGGAGCTGTAGAGAGAAAGTAGAGTGAGAAAAGATTGTGAATTTGTGATTCTTCTGCTAGAGATTATAGAGAGAGGGAGAGAGAGAGAAAGAGAGTTTTAGACGGCATCTAAAACGCCGTTAGTGTCCGATGGTTAGTTAACGGAGAAAGCGTGCCATGTCGTTATCTCCGTTGGTCAATTAAATAACGGTGTTGAAAATTTGAGAACTTTAGTTTATTATCAAAAAAAGGAAACTTTAGTTGATTTTTTTTCTTACCTCACATTGTTCTTTCGAGAGAAATTATTGTGTGAATTTCATAGACCCACACGCATGGAAAATTTGGTGTAAATAACCAAATTCTTATAAATAAAAGTCAATAAAACTAAACTTAGTAAATTGGATTTATTTTTTAATAAGAAGAAACTCTCATTTGATATATTTTACTCCGTATCTTTTAGTAATGAGCATATGGCTCACAATATTTCTTTTTTGCCTGAACAAATTCTAATGATATACTGAAACATTTTGTCTTAAAATAAATTTTTCACTTTTTTTGTTTTCTTCTAAATAAACTTCACATTTCGTTGAGTAGGGAGTACTCTTTATGTAATTTTTAATATTTTTCTTATATTCTCTATATCAAGTGCGTAAAACTTTTGGGACGGGGAAATGAATAATATTCATACTAAATGCGGAGTATAATTTTTCCTAATAAAAATATTCCACTTTAATCGCCCCATTATGTTTGGAGCATGCAGAAACAAATATCTAACTTGCATCATAAGAACTCAAACCTTCTCACATAAAATTTTATTTCTACCACTTTTGTTCCAAAATAATCTTCTTTTTTATTTTTCATCCGTCTCAAAATAATCTTCATTTTCCGTATGGAGTAGTATATGGCAACATCATTTTCTTTTTAATCCGTCTATATATATATATATATATTATTATAAATACATGACTATAAAAGTTTCTCACTTCTCATCAATGTCTCACCACTCCTTTTGCATTTTTCAATATATCTCTTAAACTTCACGAAAGTCAATCCAAAAGATTATTTTGAGACAGAGAGATAAATTATTAGTGCGTACTTATATGAAGCTCTTCCATATAACTTAACTACTCCCTCCGTCTCCTTTTTTCTCTTCTCCATAATTTTTATTTATTTGCGAGATTTCATTAAATATTATTTGATAAAATAAAATAATCTTGTCACCTCTTTTTTGTAAAACTTTTGACGTAGTTTTTTAATATATAATTTTTATTTCTTATTGATATACCAATTTGTAATAAAATGATTTTAAAAAAGTGAGAAATTTTCCCTAGTAAACCCCAATTTGTAATCAAATTGAGAACGAAAAGAGTACAATAATTCATGCTTGACAGAATTAGTTCCAATTAGTTCCATTTGGATGTATTAGTTTTCTTGAAACAATTTGAATTTATTAATGGAAAAAATTAGATTCGCTCGGTATTGTTTTTCATTTTGATTCATGTGTTTGCTTTCTTAGGTAGTACGCAAAGTTATGATTATGAAGCATCTCATCCTTTTCATGTCACACAAAAGTATAGTGAGAACTAGTGCCTGTTAATTTTGGGATTGATTCATTAATTTTGTTCTAAAATTAAAAATTATGACGATTAACAAATTTATTCTAATATAGGTATACAAGTATAAAAAATGAAGTAAAATTCATAGGTAAATAAGCCATTTACCAAACAGAATAGTTTTTTCGACTGGGCAGTTAGGATTCATAGGCTTTAAGAAAAATGAAATTTTGTGACTGGTCGTTTTAGGTAATACGAACCGCGCAATCTTTTTTAAGGAAACACAAACCAACTTACCATGTTTTGTGAAGGACAAACAAACAAACAAGCACCATATTTTGAGACAAAAAATAGATATAAGCTCTTAAAAACAATTTGCAAAACATTGGCATATTCTCTAATCACACACAAAAATGCCTGTATTACATCCTTAAATCAAATTAAGTTACAAATGTGAAACTAATCTCGCAGTAACTAAAACGAATTGACATGATTCTTGCAAAATCAAATTAAAAAAGATGCTATTTTACCGCACTGCTCAAGTCCCCTCCCTCTCCAGTATTATTGCCACTGTTTCTTGTCCTCTTCCTTTTTCTTCTCTTTCTACCAGTTCCATCATTTTTCTTGATTTCTTGCACTTGCTGAAGAGAACATTGATACCATATGATTACATCAAATTCAGGCGTAAACCACTTGATGAGGAGAACATAGATACCATATATAGACAACTTGCTAAAGTTATTTTGCGGGATAAACAAACAAACAGAACTGATAAGAGTTGTGCCCATTTTCACCATGAATATATAAATAAACACTATGGGGTAATGCATACCGACGCTTCAAAAGAACCCAGTCCTAATTAGGATTTAGGAGTATAGTACTCATGTTTCATACATGATGTTTGCCGTTTAGGTTTAGGTTGGTTCACTTTGATTTTTGAAAATGCAAAACTGAAAACTGAACCGAAGATATTATGTTGGTCATATTCGGTCATTTTTTGTTTTTGTTGATTTTAGTCAGTAAGGTCAGTTTAAAGCCTAATTCTTGAACTGCAAGCCGGACTGCCTATGAAGAACCCAATATTCGTCAGTTAGGCTTCAGTTACTTTGTTGACCGGTTCTGGTTTGGCCTTTTCTCCCCCTTAGGCTTAGGGACTAGGAGAGGAATTTAGAACAGAGGTCATAAATATCAGGCAAGTAAGAATCTCTACATGTGAGTTGCAAGTGAGCGAGAAGGCAACAATTAAGAGCTTAGGTTTTGCCATAATGGAGGTTTATATCCATAGATATCTCAGGCAATTAACTGACCCCTCAAGTGTACTATATAGATTTCAATATATGAATTATATTACGGAGTAATCCAATTGGTGTTCTAAAGTTCTTTACTAAAGGATGCATTTTGAATGATGATTCTAGAATTCAGGTTCAGAAAAATCATACCTTTTCTGGTGCAGTTGCATTTAAGGGCTTAGGCTTCTTCTTCTTGACAGAAAGTGGATTCGGGTTCTGACAAACAAAATACACAGCAATAAACACAGTTATGCTTCGTGTTTTCGACAAAGAAAATTCAATTTCCTTCGTGTTTTCTACACAGCTATGGAACGGAAATTTCATTTTCCTTAGTGTTTTCTACAAAGAAAACCAAAATAGAAAGAAATATTTTCTCTAGCAGCCATTTTGTGCACTCTAACCATAGCAGAATAGTCTAGTGTATTTTCCCCTATGAAGTATGAACCTCTACGTAGTCAATTGTTTAGAGCTTTAAAGCCAAGAAAACCCTTTCAACCAAAAACAGTGAAATAAATCAACATAAATCTTCCCTCACAAAAATCAACATGATTTTTTTTTGTATATAAAAAGACAATGTTATTCATGACGATGCAACCCAAAAGTCCTACCTTGATTCTTTTTCTCTTAAATTGAGGTTTGTCCTTGATGTTGTTTTGTTTTCTCTCAACAGGCATCTTGAAATTCTTGATCTCCGAGAAACCAGTGCCCCCTTCTTCTCCATTTAAGGCAACATTAGCTTCTTCATCAGCCAATTTCCTCTTTTTCTGAATGTTAAGCATTTTATACTCTTTGTCAGTCATATGTGATCTCTGTTCTTCGGCGACCTTGGCAAACTTCTGTTGAAAAGTGGATGGACGCTCAAGAAACAAAGCATTCCTAAGTGCATATATTACAGGAACACCAGGTATCTGCCACCACATGATTGAAAGGTTAAAACAAAGAAAGCTATTTTAAAACTTTCGCAATGGAACTATTCAAAAAACACATAATTTTACTATTCCATAACTGTGAGTATGAAAGCAAATCTTTAACGAATCGTGCTGAATGAAGAATTTTGGACAGCTAGGTCTATATCTTAAATTTTTTGATATATATGTTAAAATTCTTGTGGGTCGAGAACAACGGGTGGAGTGTCGTGTCGGATAAAAGTAACCACTTGTATATAAAGTTGGGATCCACTATTCTAACCCAAAAGCTTAAGCTGATAGGTAGGGGTTTCACCCTTCTATATATGCTAGTGGTATTCTTCTTTATTTTTCGATGTGGGAACTCCAACACTCCAACTCAAGTGGTAACTAGTCTGGTCTAGTTATCACTTGGACCAACGAGTCTAGCATCTCAATCTCTTTTAGCTAGCCCACACAACGGGCATTGGCTTCTCATTCTCTTATAGCCAACTCAACCCAAACCACAGACGGGTAGCTCAATTTGCTAAACCTACATCTAAACAACCAGGAATAATTGAACCCGGACTGTACTTGCTCTGGTACCATGTTAAAATTCCGGTGGGCCGATAACAACGAGTGGAGTGTCGGGTAAAAGTAACCACTTCCATATAAAGTCAGGATCCACTATTATAACCCAAAAGCTTAAGTTGATAGGTAGGGCTTCACCCTTCTATATATGCCCCCCCCATCTTTATTTTTCGATGTGGGAACTCCAACAATACATTTGAGATTTTTTTCAAAGCGAATGAATAACATAATAAGTAATCATATATCATTTCAATCGTGCTAACAAATATTCTATTTTTCAACATAGTCTAATTGTTTCATGGCTTTCCTTCTAGGACCCCGCCCCCCCAATCCAAACAGACCCCAAGGAAGAGCAGTTTGACACCAACATGCCAACATAAATAAAAAGTTAAAGCACCTTCGTAAGATTTTTCCTTAGATCAGCATCTTGAGTAGAGACAAAAAAGTGCTCGGGATTGTCTTCTCCAATGACCTCAGTTATGCAAGCTACAGCACTTTTCTTATTCACGTGATCACATCTGTAACAAAACACAATGATGTTAAGCACAAAAAATAGTATATATACAAAAAAGAGCTTCATGTCACACAGCTTCCAGAATTCAGTTCGGCAATGTTCAGAATACAAAGAATGGAAAGGGAAGGGGGAAAATATTAATGGATATTGATTTTTTATGTCTGTTTCTACCTTGGAAATTAATAAAGAATCAAGTTTGATTAGAACTTTATAAATTCTCATACTCCATAAACTTTTAATTTCCCCCACACCTTTCCCATCAAATCTTCTCTCTATTATCCTCTCGGTTTTCTTTCCCTATAATTAGCCAACTTCCAAACGGATCCTCACTGCTGTTCATGACTTGGGTTCTATTTGTTTCGATGAAATAACTTTGAGGAAAGGGAAAATACTCTCATGTGGAAGATTTTCCCGTGTTTGGCATGTAAGTATTGTGATTCTTTGCATTTTCACTAGAAACTTGATCTCCTTTTTTGAAATCGGAGAGTCATTTTCCTTGGCTAGTTTTCTGTTTTCTATCCTAGTGCTTGTTTTCAAAGACTACGGGTTAACATTTTCAATAAAACATTAAAAAGAGATTTTCCAGGAATCAAACTGAGTCTTATTTGTTTGTATGAGCCATGAGGGGTATGACAAGCCTACCTTGCAGTGAATAGACTACGAGCAGCATCCAGTGAATCAGAGTAAGAGCTCCCAAGTCTCTTCAACTCTTCAACAACACATCTGCAAACCAATACAATACACACCAATTGAACAGTAAGTTCTAAATTTTACCCTTCCTCCAAAGAGACAATTTCTTCAAAACTACAAACAACAAACACACCTTGTGGTGAAGAGTTTAACAGTGCCACCAAGTGTATTGGCGATGGCAGTGTCCGCTGGAGTGATCTGATTGGAAATCAAGTGGTGCACAAAAGTGCCGTCACATAGAATCTTATACGGCTCTCGAAAACCATAACAAGCCGCGTAAAACCTCACCGCTCTCCGATGGCGCTTCTGCTTCTTCACTTTCATCTTTTGCAACGAAGAAAGGACCCCGCCGGTATGAGTCGGGGGCAGACGGAGGTTTTTGGCGAGTGGCGGAGCCGCGGCGTCGGGTTTTTTTCGTTAGGAAGAAGTCGATCGGCGGAGGTCGATGGATGGATGGTGGCCGGGATTTGTTTTCGGATCTCCGACACTAGGGTTTCGAGGCATGTTCAATTGTTCAAGCCGCGTCATTCTTTTGAAAGCCGTTCATGTTTAGGTCCAGAGTCCACACTGAAAAAACAGACCAAATTAGACCGCAGAGACCGAACTCGGACAGAATGAATTTCAGATCAATCTCGTTCCAAAAATTTTAGGTGTTTAGAATTTGATCTGTTCCGGTCTCAACTCGAAATGATTTAGTCTGTACCAATTTGATTGATTGGACCTAATAATTATATTGGACCTAAATGTTACATGGAGTAAAACATTATTTTTTAAGTTCCGTATTATACTTTGATGCTCTACTTTAGTAGATATCATAATTTATTTAATCAAAAAAACTATTAAGTAATTAAAAAAATAAATAAATTGTTTCACATTAATTTTTATGATTCAACATAAAAATAATCCATGTTGAGTATCTACTTTTAGGTTGTCTTTTTTTAATTTTTTTCCTATTTACACAATATAAAATAAATATCTTAAAATATATTTAATTGATCAAAATAATTAAAATATATATATATTTTATACAGCCTAATCAGTTCAGACCAATTCGGTCCTAAGTATTTCAGCCGGTCTTCAATCTCTATTTTTATTCAATTCGGTGTTTGGTCTAGTTCGGATAGGTTCAATTCGGTCCGGTCTTGGACAGATGAACAACCATATTTGCAATCATTGAAATATCAATTTTTCAGAAAAGTATACTCTTCATACTCAATATGAAGTAGTGAAACATCATCATTTAGACTATCAAATAAGTGACAAGTTACAAATGTTTGGCCTTAACGTATTTTACAAGTTAATATTTATTTACTAAAACAATGATTTTATTTTCAACACATTAGTATCCAAATTTATTATCTACAAAACTATTAAATGTAGCAAATAAAAATACTATATATGCAATTTAAAGAAAAATTTTAAATTTTTTGCCCAATTTTTTCATAAGGGGGCCATTAAAAATAATTCTACCTATGAAAAGAGTAAAAAGTGTAAAATAATTTTAAATATATCAAAAGTGGTAACTAGACCGATTCAGAGTATTAGAGATCGGACAGAATGCTGCCAATTTGGTACTCTTAAGCTCACCGGAATAAACCTTTCTACAAAATAACCAGTAGGAATGGTTGGACAAGTTCGGCTCCTGAAGGCGTCACCCAGTCACCCTTATTGTCTGTTCATTTAAGTACCATTCGAGCTTAGACAGTCATTACGTACACGGTGCAGAGATCACTATTGATAAAAAATGCAACAACATGTTTAAAAATATTTTCAAAAAGTTTTCATAATAAATAAAACATTATGTACCAAACTCTAATCTCCCCACACTTAGGGTTGACCTCGCCCTCGAACTCATTAACCAATAAAAACAAGAATTTGGGACAGAGACATTCTTAATTTTTTCTTTTAAAAATGTTTTTATAAAATATTATGCACAAAAGTTGATCATTTTTTGTCAAAAATGGTCCAACGGCACTCCTAGTTCCACCTGCACACACAAACACACAAAACAAACACGTAAAAAAGAAAAAGGAAAATAAAATTTATTCGCTTTGGTTGCCTCCCAAGAAGCGCTTTGGTTAGCCTGTTTTTTTCGGGACTTACCGATCCAAGAGTCATAAAGTTTGACCTTTAGACTCTGTTATAATGTCACCTTTGTTCTGATTTCTTGTGGTCAAGGTATAAGATCCTTGACTCGTTCCCGCGATTTGGTGGCAACTAAAAATATTGAGGAGACTCATCGTGGATGGGAGGTGGTGGGAGTCTCCTCAGTGTATCCACATCACTGGTCTCAATTGCCAGTTCATGACATTCTATGTCTCCAATGGTTTGGCTTTTGGTTGGCGGTTCAATGATTACGACATGTCCATCACCTCAGTCTTCAGTGTCACTCATCAAAAGTTCGTCCCAACTCATTTTGCTGTAACTTTCCTTCGGGTAAGAATAGTCATACCCGTCAAGTAGAGAGTCAAAGAAAGCTTCGTTTGAACCTTTTGGTGAGACTTCAGCAGCAAGAGCTGCTATAAATGGGATGGATTCTGCATCATAAGGTAGTTTCTCGTCTATAGATTCCTCGTACTTATCAATATCGGAGTCAAGGGGGTCGGCTATGGTTGGTAGAAAGGAGGCGGATTGTAGTAATCATCTCGAAAATTCATTTTGAATGATTACTATGGGTGGTTGAATGGAAGAAGTGAGAAGATCCACCTAACCAGGCTTTACCTAAGCTAATTAAAAAAATTAAACTAAAATTGTGGTGAATGGAAGTGTCAAAATAGGATAAAGTGTAACTAACCTGGAGTGTCACTACTCCCTTCACGTTAAAAAATTCATACCATATCTCTACCATATTTTAGATAATTCATCATAAGATTTTTATTGAATATGAGATGTGGAAAATTATGCTGCATTCCATTCGCCTGATCTGATCATATTTTTTTGAAGACCTGACATAGTCTGCAGTTATAATTAAAGTTATTTCTGATTTGATCTGGTCTGATTATAATAAGAATAAGTAATAAGCAGAAAAAATAAGTTGAACTCGGATCGTTCTTAATTTCGAACAAACAAAAACAATAAAAGGGGCAGAGCTTTAATGCCCAACAACACAAGCAAGTATTCATGTTCACCCTAATGCTCTTCTAACTTCTTCAAGAATGAGTTAAACTCCATAACACCCAAAAAAAAAGTGAACCAACCACTACAAGCTAAAGAATCAGTTTTGGTGTGAAGATGGCAAAAGCTGAAACCCAAACATCAACCAAAAGTTAGGTTTGATCTGAGGATGGCTGTGGATTGCCTTCAATGGCGTCGCTGTTGGTGGGGCCCTCGCAGCGCAAACTGCTCTCTCTGCTGTACGTCACCTTCGCTCCCTGCCCAACAACGCGAGATGAATAACATGCTATAAAGAGAGTACATGGGAATATTTAGGGCAAGAGCAGGAAATATGAGTTCTGATATCTCTATATATCACTACCTTTTTGTATGGATTTGGTAAAGCCTAAACAAATTGGGATTTGATATCTCTCGATATGACAACCCTCCGAAATGGAGGTGTTTCAATCTGGGTTTTTTGATATCTCCCTCAACCACCCGGCAAATACCCCTATCAGCCACCCCCACCGGCTACTCCTGCATGTCACTAACAATCATCATTTTGGATCTCTCCAAACCCTATCATTTTGTATTTGAAAACTCATATCACGTCAACCCTGCCTTGCTCACCAAACGGGCTCTTAATGGGTACAATCCACAAGCTAAGGGCTAATGCTTCTTTGATCGTTTTAATACAAAAAAAATTACAGAGTACTAGTGTTATTTTAGGACGAAGAGTGTTGGATTTATCTTACATCAAGTAAATATGAACAATTGGAGCTATTATTAAAGAGCGCTCTTTTGAGGTGAGTTAGGCTCAATACTTGTTCTTAACATAGACCATTATACGGGAGCGGATTTTACCAAGTGCGGGCCTAGTTGCCTTTTTTCGGTAGGAGAAAAAGATACAGAGAAACATCATGTCTAGAACTTGGACACTGTATTCAATAGTAACAAGAAGAAAGAAAAATACTCGCTTGAAAAATTGTTCCCAGCTTTTTCATTGCTGCAGCTCTCAGCTTGAGAACATCCTTCGAAACCGTGGGGTCTCTAAGGACCTGGATTTAAAAAACAACAATAAACCCAGTATAATCCCAGAAACAATAGAGGCTCTTTCCAAGAGACCTTCGGCTCAAACAGAAAAGCGCAGACAAAGTAAACACAGTAGCACACACGAAGTAAGAGCACAGAGGCAAGAAGCAAGCATACCGTCCCTAGCAATTAGACCCAAAGCACACATGCACAAGCTACAGACTAAGATAAAAGTGCACCAGCATAAACTACAAACTAAGACTGAAAGGTCTATCCAACTACTATGATCCTAGATCTCTATATGTTCCTATATAAGGTCATATCCTCAGTAAGTTCCTGATGTCGTAAGTCTTGACTAATTTCATAAATACTCCAGNACTCCAGGGGAAAACAGTGCTTAAAGCAGTTAAACAAAATCAATGCATGGTCAAGTCATCTATCATGATGAGCATTTCTAGTCAATTCCCCCCCCCCCCTTTTTAATTAAAGAGTAAGAATTACTCAGGCTGAAATGACTGAGCCTACTAAATTTGCAAAAAATAAAAGTGTTTGGTAACGTCCATTCCTGATAAACAAGTCAAAAACTACTTATTACGTTTATTCTGTTTGACAAACAAAACTGGCTACCAAATGTAGGCTCATTCATAGTTTTGCCCATAGACATTGGCTCCCAAATTCCAATTGTAAATATTTTTGAATTTAAAAAAATTCCTCATGGGAAATATTTGACAATCATGTGTCAGTTAATTCATCATCACCGCCACATCAATCCCAGCTATGCTGGGGCTGGAGGGATGACCGACGTGATATCAGATTTATAATGTCAAACAAGTGTCTGCAATTAGTTAACATTTTAAGTTCATGTGAAATTAGAAAAAACATAGTGACAAAGTTCTATAGACTCAAGCACAGAAGTACAGTATGAATTGAGAAAGGAAAAATTGATACTTACAGCTTGACAAACACGGGATAAAGTTCTCTCAATGTCGACAACATTAATTTGCCATAAGGAATTTAGCATGACATCTTTCTTCTCCTCAAGAGCTTTGACCATAGATTCTTGAGTGTTCTCTCCTTCGCATGACTTTTTTATCTCCTCTTGAATTTGCAGCAAATTGACAGCACCTAGAATAAATTTACGAGATAGTAAAGTGTGTCATGATTAAATGGAAGGCTCTTGAAGATATCATCATATATACAACTCAAGTTGTTCCATTGATGTCACCTGAAGCAGCCATAACTTGTGACTTAAGACGGTGTCCTTTATGACGGACCCACTTGGCTAAAAATGGAACTTTCATATAACGCTTATCTTTCCCGATTTCTCTGGCAGCTTGCCTGGTGTAAATGTAGCCAATTGTATGTAGCATAGCCTCACCAAAAGCTGAAAATGAGACATATATGAAAATCTCATTTTTAAAACTCACTTTTTCTCTCTTACTTCTCTCGTACCAAATAATGCATTAATTTCACTCTTTTTCTAGCATTTTTCTTTCTTCTCTTTTTTGTTCTTCTCAACCAAACAGAGCATAAGCGATTAGACAGCAAAAATAGAGCGGAAGTTACATTGTCTTACCGGCTTGAGAAAGACGGCATGCTTCTGACTTTGCCCAATCCACAAAAGTGTCTATCTGACATTCTGACCTTCAACAAACGGATGGAGACGCTCTTTTAAAACTGTTACAAGCTTATCTTCCCTTTCCTTCTACAATGCCTGTAAACAAGGGACAAACCATTCTTTACTGAACTGTCCACAGTGGCTCGCCGCCATTCATGAATATGAGTTGAAACAAACAAAGCATTACTTTCATCTTTTCCCTAACATTTTTGCTTCGAACTTCAGGATCATCGGAAGTATTCTGTTCAGCTTCAACAGCTGATAAAGAAGCCAATAAAAATTGTCCCACGTAATCTTCAAAGAAATCACTTCCAAATAGCATCCCAAAAACGGCTGCAGGGTCCAACATTGTGTCCCTGAGAAACTAAACCAACGTAAGTGAAACCCAATCTTTCTCATATCTAAATCACACATATTATGAAAGTTACCAAAAAAATATACTCCCAAACCAATCATAAATTATTCTTATGTTTTCCTTCAATGCTTAAATGTGTGTGTAGACTTAATCATCTAAACGCCTCTCCTCTGAAACCCTCCAAAAATCTCCATCCAAACTGATCCTTAGGCCTTATAGTTTACCAATTACCACTTTAACATTCTCAAACTTACAAGATGGCATTCCTGGGCATGAGTAAGAGACTGACAAAGCACAGTTTGAAGCTTGGTTTAAATTACAATTGATCATTTTATTTATTGATAAATGCTCACACAATGTGTTATGAAGAAGCTATGGATTTCTTCAAAATAAAAAAAGAGCACAAACAAGTAATGCAACTAACTGTAACCAATTTAAGGTGACTAGGTGAGCACTTACTGATGCACTCCATCTTTCCCATTTTTGTCATATTCTTTACGCTTCTCGGGATCACTTAGAACCTGATATGCCTCTCCTAAAGCCTTTGGAAATAAGCACCAAAAGCAAATTAATATATGGTGCATTTCACAAAGTTATATTATGCTCAAGATTAAATTCAAGTACTTGCTCTTTTTCTGGAAAAAATGACAATCAAAGAGATACTGACTGATAAATCCAATCAAAGGCTCCATTTGATTACATGATAGAACTTGCTGCGGAAAGTATTTTTTGAGGAATTGATGAAAATGTTTTTACATGAAAATTAAGTTGTTCTATATACTGAGTATAATATACGAAATATTATTTAGCCCATGAAAAGAGAAAAATAAGAAAACATAAGTAAATAACTATCTGGAAACAAACAACCCTAAATTAGCTGGAAATTGCTAGCAGCTTGGGGATCATCTGGATTTTTATCAGGGTGCACCACCGTTGCCTGGGAGAAGAATTACACTTTATATTCAATTACTTCCCATATTTGCAAATGGAGCTGAAAGAGTCATTATTGACAAAGTTTTATCATTAGGTAAATAATGGATTGAATCAAAATGGCACATTAAACATCCTTTGCTTTTTATTTTTTGCTGAGTTCTCTGTAGTAAACGCAGCAATGCATCCTAAGCTAACGAAAATAGCCTCACTATTTATTTTATAAAGGTAAGGTTATGCACATCTTGACCTCAGACCCCCAATGGAGTTCAGACTATACTAGATTTTATTGGTGGCGCATTAATTTCCAATTTCCCATATTTGCAAACTTCTGACAGCTCGATCACCACCCACCAAGACTAAGAGGAACGAATGGAAATAAGGAATGAGGAGAAACATGTCAAGAAAAGAACATATGGAGTAAATGTTCTCACCTTGATATAGTATGCTTTCTTAATATCAGCAGGATCTGCATCAACACTTACCCCCAAAATGTCATAGTATTCTGTTTCCTTCACCATACTTTCCAAGTGAAAATGTTTCTATAAACAAACTAACTATCAATCCAGCTTTCCAAAAAAACCACTCAGTCAATCACTCAACTACGAGAATAAATATTCATTTGCAAAACCTGCAATCATTAATATAAATTCCTACAAAAATAATACTCCTTCCGTCCAAGAATTTTCTTCCCGGTTTGACCCCGCACGCATATTAATGTATAAAAACAGCATTGACTTTCAACATAGTGTTAAATAAAGTGAAGAGTGTAAATGAATAGTGATGTTTTGATATTTGATCATTGAAAATGGAATGATAAGTTTGATATTTAAGGCAAACTTCTTTGCATAAAAGGAAATGGGAAGACCATTTGTGGACGGACCAAAAAAGGAAGTGGAAAGAAAATTTTTGGAGAGCACTTCCTTTCCGTCCAAAAAATGAAGTTATCTTGTTTTTCAAATATTTTTTTCTCTATAAAAGAGTTCCACTCAACCCACATGGAACTAATTTCTTTTAATTTTTTCAAAAAAAAATATAAGTTACATATCATAAATTTAGTTAAACCTACCATTAAATTTTTAACATATGATTTTTTTTGTGGGGACGAAAGTAATGTGATCCCAAATCTAGGAAGCACACGATTGAACTAACCGAGGAAAAATAGGATGACTAGGAGGAATGCCCCCACACCTAAAGAATTGGAGAATCAAATTGGTCATTATAAGCACATTTGTTCAACCCAACAAAGAACACCCAGGTTTTCTTACAGATCCTGACAACAGCCTGAATCTACATAAAACTATAAAAGAGGTAACAACCCAAACCATGAAAGATATTCACTCCATCCCGTGTTTTTCACGGATTTGGTGCACAAAAGTAGAAAGTATATGGTTGGGTTGATGTTTATGCAGCAGAGGCCATAAACACAATATGAACCACACAATGAAATGAAGAAAAATTAGGGACATCCCAAAAAACAAGAACAAAATTGCATCTGCAAAGACCTAATCCAGACAAAGCAACATCGCATTTAAATCTCTACATGCTCCCAAGATACGGATCTGAAGCAGCTGGTTTGCAACTTCACCACAGAAAATTAGGACACCCTGGAAATCTGGAAAAGCCGACATTCAATATGTCAATCAAGGGGAGCATTGTAAATGGGTACCTGGGATTTCCTGACGGAATGATGATCTCCCAGAAATGGCCGGTTTTCGCGAGCGATTGAAGAAATTTGCCAAACGGCTCAAGGGTTGTGAAGAAAAAAACAAAAAGAAGAAACAGAAGTTGAGGAAACAGCACAAAATGGCGCAGGATGCTGAACACGTGGGGGATTAAGTAATTGAAAGTGGAAAAGAAAGAAAATGGAGGAAAGAAATACTCCGTACAAAGGTGGAATGCCACCGGGTGTGCACGAGAACTATTACAAATAATAAAGACTGGGACCGAAAAGATTGATCGAGACCGACTAGGATCTGGACTTGAAAGATTGAAACCGAAGTAGTCCTTGAGACTAGTCTAGTCCAAGACCAGTAGTCTCAAATGTTCCTTAATATTTATAGAGGACTAGGACTAGTCTTTGACTAGTAAAAGACATGTTAAAGACCTGAACCGGTCCGAGACTAGTAAAAGATCGGTGTAAAGACTAGGACTAGTCCAAAAAACTAGTCCTCTAGAGTCTAATTATATTACTTGAAAATTATGGAGTATATAGGGAGTAGTATATATGGAGTAGTACGTATAAAAATGTTAAAAAAATAATATAGAGTAATACAAATTAGAAATGATTAATACTTCTCAGCTTCCCCTATCCCCTAAGTATTTTCTTAGAGTTTCAAGATAAACTCAAGCGTCACAACACTCTGTCCTAGAGCTAGTCCTCAGAAATGTCCTCAGAGAATCAGCGATTGAGCGAGCGAAGTGCAACATGCAATCTCGACCGATGCAAAAAGAGTTGATGGACTATTTGGTAACCCTGACACAACATCGCAAAACTACAATCTTGACCCAATATGTTGGGACTAGAGACCGAACCGGATTGGACTACCGACCAGACTAGATTGGACTAGTGGTCTTATTTGGTCTTTGATTTTGATAAGAAGACCGGACTAGTTAGGACCGGGTTTTTAAAAAGACTAGTCTCGTCCAGTCTTTTAGTCTTTTACTGTAGCAGTCTTTTCCAAAGACCGGTCTAGTCTGACCGCATCGGTCCTTTTGCTTATCTCTACTCCTTGAATCAATTGAACTACTCATGCAGACTAAGAAAGAAAATAAAAGAATGAGTAGACCTGACAAAAAAATGACCCGACTTATTTTTTACCCGAAACCTGACCCAAAAACACTAGGTTCTGAATAAAGTTTTTGATGACCGAACCCGAAATGACTCACTAAAAATGGGTCAAACCCGACTGATCCTGAACCCGGTCCAACCGACCTGCTAAAGTAAGACCTTTTCAAAATCATACACTTTAATACTCGTTTTTAATGTATAAATTTATATTTTCAGACAAAATTTTAATGATATTGCATAATTATCTTACTTTTTTCTAAAACTTATGTATTTTTATATTCCTTATATTGATGTATATATCTAACAAAATAGAATGTAAAATAGAATAATCTAATACATTTAATGCATATTTTTGATATTTTAAATTTATTTAATAGAAAATATAAGTGTTAATGTGAAATTAAAAATTTAAAAAACCAAAGTCATAATCCGTTGGGTCGACCCGAATCCAATGACACTGAATCATGAACATACAATTTTCAATCCGAACCCGAATTGACCCGAACTCGAAATAAATCGAACTCGAAGTGACTAAATCCGAACCCGACCTGACCGACTGATTTGCCAGCTCTAGGACCCAAATCGGCTATCTATCCAACCAAATATAGGTAGACTTCGTAATATTTGAAAAAAACAATTTTCTGATAATAATAATAATAATTATAATAATAATAATAATAATAATAATAATAATAATAAAGCCCATTAGAATTCACACCATATTTTAAAAAAATGAAATGCTTCAAGTTATAAATCTCTTTTTAAAAATAGGAATAATGTAGAGATTATTTCGGTGATGAAGGTCACTACTTATAATTTTCTAAAATTTCAATTTCAAAAATATTAAAGTCTTATTTAAAAATAATACTTCCAGTTAGCGTTTTGAATTATTTTTCCCATGATGTAGATGTACTTTGCAAATACTAAAGTTAAATGTTCTCATTTTACAAACTTTTCAGAACTCAAAAGTTAAATATTGTTACCAAATAAGCTTTAAACGGTCTTTTTTAACGTGCCATATATGTACACACCACTTTTTTTTAATATTTATAATTAAAACACCTTTTAACTTCAACTAAAAAAAATCCAAGCATCCCGATATAAACTCACATGTTATCCCTTTAAGTTATCTAAACACTTTATATTGAAAATTAAATAAGGGAAAACCATGATGCTTTAGAAAGTAATTACCACTAATGTAGTTTATAAAGAGGTTTTTCAAAATTTGTAATTTATAGATACTTTGCAATACTAAAAAAAATATTATATTTCATTATATGTTGTATTTTTTCCTTTTATAATGATACCAATGTAAATTCATAACGTAATTGCGACCCGAGCAACGCACGGGTGTGATACTAGTAAATGTATATGTTCATGGAAGCACCACTTGCTTTAATAAGAGTAGTGAAGATGCATTTGAGTTGTAGATGCTATTAATATACTTCAAAGGAGGCCAAAAAGAAGAAAAAAATTCACAAAGGAACATTAGAAATCTAAAAGAGTTTATTCTAGTTTAAATCTTTTACTAATTAATAGAGTGAGATTTGTGCGTGTGTATATATATATATATATATATATATATAAAAAATTATTTATTTTGGAGTAACTAGGATTAAAACAGGTGTCTTATACTAATATAAAACTTTCAACTTTTTAAGTCAGAATAAAATTTTTAATGATAAAGAGTGACAATATATAATGCCAAAAGTACTATAAAATACCAATATACAATACTAAAGTGTGGCATTATGCAGTGTCAATGTCCATGTTTAAGAGATAAAAAATACAAAAAATGATATACTGATAGAATTTTAATATTTTAGTTTATTAATTGTCATTGGCAAAAATCAAATTCTTGCTGTTTTTTATTGATCAACTCAATTATTTTGTCTTAAAAGTCCAAAACATAAAGAATATAAAAAAATTACCGTCTCATATCAATCGTCTTAGTTTAAATAACATTTGAAATTTTATCTTTTTTAATTTGATTTTATAAATAAATTAGTTTAAAAATAAAAAAATATAACTCACATATTCAAAAGAAACATAAATTTTTAACGAAACAAGTGTTGAAATAAATATTTTATTTTATTAAATTATCAATTAAAATACGGAGTATATTTTAAATTCTTTTTATCCAAATACTCAAATTAATTTGGGAAGGAGGAGTATATATTTACAGGGGAAAAGAGAGATTCGTGTCATCGCCTGTGGTTTCTCTCCAATCTCTCTCTCTCTCTCTCTTTCTTCTCTCTCTCTCTGAATCAAAGAAACAATTTTTACGATCCGGCGCGCGCCTTCTCTCTGCGTTTATCTTTCTTTCTCTCTTATCTCTATCTCTGCGAACTGCGCGATTCGACTTGGACTCAGCTCGGACTCGTTATTGACTCGGTCGTCGATCTCTCGACTCATCGGAGCTTCCCCGATTTCACTTGTAAGCATCCTCAATCAGATTCAAAACCCTAGCTTCTCCAATTGCGTTTCGTTTTGGATTTTCTGGTTTTCGCAATTGATGTGGGAATTTGCAGGTCTAAATTGGGCCGGGATTTGGCTTATGACGTGCTTTGTTTTCCATGAATTTGTAGGGTTCTTCAGCAGAGGCGAGAGCTGGGGCTGTTGAACTGGAATTCTTGCGGGGAAGTATGAGCATTTTCAGCCCTGGCGAAGGTGAAGGCAATTCGTAGGGTTCGGGTTTGCCGAGTTTCCTGGGAGGGATATCAGTGATATTTCTTCCATGGGCAATGGCGGAGTTGCATGCGTGCCCTCACAGCATATCATGGAGCGTTTTTCTACTTGCAGAAACATGAACAACAACAACAACAACAACAACAACAACAACAAAAAACTCTCTTCTCCCTCTACTACACCTTCAAAGCTCGTGAATGACAATGCTAAAATGAAGCCACATAAAGAAAAATGCGGGGTGGAGTTGAATGGGATAAGTGAAAGTAAGGAAGTTGAGAATAAGAACTATGACAGTTTGAGTGATGAAATTGAGGAGGGTGAGCTAGGTACCTTGCCACTTGAGAAAGAGGACCATGTTCCTGATAATCATCCAGTGCAGAGGAAATATGAAATAAGGAGTGAAATTGAAAAGGCAGAGGTTGTGGTTGAGAAAGGGAGGAGAGGAGGGGAGGGTCAGAAGAGTGTGTTTTCAAATAGGAAACGGCGGAAAAGAGCTTCTAGAAGTAATAAGGTTGCTAAGAACGAGAACAGGTATGAATTGGAGAAAGGTGAGTTTATACCGGACAATAAGTGGCGGAAGAGTGAAGTTGCAGCTAAGGATGATTATGACCATCCCAGGCCACGCAGGTATGAAACATCAAAGGACAGGGGGTGGAAGGGGGAGCTTGAGTGGACGCCACCACCTTCTACCAGGGACAAGGGATGGGGAAATGATTCTGAGTGGACACCACCATATTCTGGTAAGTACTCTGGTGACAAAGATTTCAGCAATAAAAGAGGCGGGGGTAAGCATGGGAAGAAATCTTCTAGACATGAATCCAGACGCATCGAAGAGAGGAATCTGAGGATTGACTCTAAAATTGTGAGCGAAGAAACTTCCTCCAAGAATGAGCTCAACAATGGAAAAAATCATGCAAGAGAATACTCATCTGGTAATCGTTTGAAGCGTCACGGAACTGATTCAGACAGCAGTGACAGAAAATACAAGGGTGAGAATGATGACCATTCTAGTTCCAAATGCCGCAAAGTTTATGATGATGGTACTCGTTCTACACACACAATAGAGCACTATTCACGCCGCTCTATGGAGAGATCGTACAGAACTGCTACTTCTGGTCGCAGCTCTGTTACCGAGAGACATTCATCCAGGAATCATGATTCATCTAGAGCAGCTCGCAGTAAGAACAATAGTAGCCCTCATTCTGAGAGGTCCCCGCAGAGCCTGATCCGTCAACTTGATTCCCGGGATCGTAGCCCAGACCGCCATAGGAATCATCATGATGATCAAAGTAGGTCTCCCCATGGCCGCAGTCGTCTTTCTGATCAAAGAAGGAGCCCCAGTTATTCTGATTGTTCCCCACCAGATCAAGCCCGATACAATGACCGAAAGGATAGGAATCTCAATTTCACGGAAAGGTCCCCACGTGATCATGGTAGGCCTGCTAGTTCTAGGGAAACATGTCGGAAGAGTGGGGCTAGCGAGAAGCAAGAAAGTCTTGTGGAAGTTAAACATCTAGATGAGAATTCTAACCCGAAGGATTGCAGTGCAAGGGATGGCCACTGTTCTGTGAAAGATTCTGAAGCTAGAAGTTCTCCCAGCAATAATATTGGATCGATTTGCAAAGCTGGTGGGCAACAGAGGCATGAGGGAGAATTGCTTCCATGCCCTTCAGGGAGTGCCATGGAGTCGCTGATAGAATATGGAGTCTCTGAGGAGGGTTGTTCCATGGAAGAGGACATGGACATATGCAATACACCACCACATGTCCCTGTGGCTGCTGATGCAGTGGTAGGAAAGTGGCAGTACCTAGATCAGTTTGGTATGGAACAAGGGCCTTGCAGCTTATGTAGCCTGAAAACACTTGTGGAAGAGGGCTGTCTTGCATCCGATCACTTCATCAAGCACATAGACACTGAGAGGTGGGTAACTGTTGAAAATGCAGTTTCCCCAATACTGACTGCTAATTTTCCCTCAATTGTTTCAGAAACTGTTACCCAACTGGTGAGTCCTCCTGAGGCTCCTGGTAATTTCTCAGAAGATATTGGTGAATTGTCTCAAACTGACATGATTGAGAAAGTTTCATTTCCAGTATCGTGCTATATCGACAGTACCACTGCATCTGATTCTTCAGGAGATCTTTGTATTGATGAAAGGGTTGAGGCTTTAGTGAAAGATATCACTGTAATCCCTGGTCGGGAACTTGAGCTTGTTGGAGGTGAGTACCTTTTTATAACTGTCTGCTGACTTTGTCCTTGTCCTCTGAAGTATGTTCCTATATTTTCATCCTCTTTCTCATCTTAAAATCTTCTCTTTTGTATCCAATTGTCACGCAGAGGTGCTCAAATTGAGCTCAGAGCATAGGGGATGTGAGAGATGGGATGAAATTGAAGGTACTTTTTTTTCTTGGTTATATTTGTTACTATAACATCATTTGAGAATATTATTTTTCACTTCGTTATACATGAGACATATTTGAAACATGATTTTAAACATGAACAGGTTTCACTTGGGACCATTCTCTCGTAGGTGATCACTTAAATGAAAGAAGTGTTGAGTGTGTCTCTGATATTTCGCCAAAAGAATTCTCAGAATCAAGGCAAATTTTAATGGCATTATCTGAGGCAGATAATGCATTTTCCTGTGCTGACATTGATGAATGGTTTTCCGGACGTTGGTCATGCAAGGGTGGTGATTGGAGGAGGAATGATGAAACTTCTCAAGACAAATCCTGGAAAAAGAAACTTGTTCTAAATGATGGGTATCCTCTTTGCCAGATGCCCCAATCTGGGAATGAAGATCCAAGGTGGCATGAAAAGGATGAATTATATTACCCTTCACAGAGCAGGAAGTTTGATCTTCTTTCCTGGGCTTTTACACATCCGGATGAGGGGAATGATTCTAATGCTGCAAGCAGATTTGGTCAAATTAAGTCTGCCAGTGTTAGAGGTGTGAAGGGATTGGTGCTTCCTGTGATCAGGATAAATGCATGTGTGGTCAAGGACCATGGTTCATTTGTTTCTGAGAGCCGTTCAAAAGTTAGGGCAAAGGAAAGATGTCCTCCAAGGTCCAGCCGTATATATCCTGCAAGCCGTGATTCAAAGATGACTGAAGAAGCTGTTTCTTGCACACAAAGCACACCAGAAACAGACTCACGCAGCTCCCACAAGAGCAGATTACCCTTGAGCATTCCAAAAGATCACATTCGCACATCTAGTGAGTTGCAATTGCAGATCGGTGATTGGTACTATTTTGATGGTGCTGGGCATGAGAAAGGGCCTTTTTCATTTTCAGAGTTGCAGTTATTGGTTGACCAAGGTGTTATCAAGAAATATAGCAGTATCTATAGGAAAGCGGATAAGATATGGGTTCCAGTTACTTCTTGTATGGAGACTCCTGATAGGTTAAAGGGTCACCAAAAGAATCATGGGAAGTCCAAGGATGCTTCAGGATCCACCCTTTCAAAGTCAAGTGATTTCTTTAGTGGAAGCACTAACATTTCAAGTACATTTCATTCTTTGCATCCCCAGTTCATTGGGTTCACTAGAGGTAAACTCCATGAGTTGGTGATGAAGACTTACAAGAGCAGAGAGTTTGCTGCTGCTATCAACGAGGTCCTAGATCCCTGGATCAGTGCTAGACAACCAAAGAAGGAGTTGGATATCTTTCATAAATCAGGTATGCACTATGTCTCTATGCGGTCTTTTTTTTCATTCAATGAAGATATGTTTTTTGAGAACCTTGAGGCGTTTTGCATTTTTACTTTGATTGTTGCATTGCTTGAAAGGAAACACCCAATGCAAAAACCTTCTTTCCCTTGTCTTGAGGGCATGTCATTTCATGTATATCTACTTGTTTATTTATTTATTTATTTATTTATTTATTTTCCCTTTTCTCAGATCAATTTCGTGCAAACAAAAGGGCCAGGCTGGATGGAAGTGGAGACGAGTATGAGTTGGAAGATGATACAACAACCCTTGCAAGGGATGAGTGCTCATTTGAGGATTTATGGGGTGATGCACCTTTAAACAAAAATCTTAGTTCAGAGTCCCAACTTGAAAGGCAGAGCTGGGGGTTGCTTGATGGTCGTATACTTGCAAGGGTGTTTCATTTCCTTAAAGCTGATATAAAATCCCTGGTTTATGCTGCTTCTGCTTGTAAACACTGGAGATCTGTTGTTAGATTCTACAAGGACATCTCGAGGCAGGTTGACTTGTCTTCTTTCTCTTCATGTTGCACAGATTCCATGATGAGGAGCATAATGGTAATTTCTTCTTGATGACACTCGTTCCTATAAGAACATTTATTCATCCGCTTATGGCATATGGAGTTTTTTTCCACGGAATATTCAAGGAATTGCATGGCATTTTGTGAAGGCAAATTATTGTGTGGTTGTAAGGGCCATGCTCATTTTATGGACGTTAGTGCATTTATATCATAAAAGAGTTGGGCCTTTGCAAAAAAGAAAATGTCCACTTGCTGACCCATGAAAAGTGTGAGAAGGTCCACATTTTACATGTGGACCTTATGACCACGGAAGAACAACTCTTTCGTGAAATGGTCATTTGCTTCCCTTTCAATTTTAATGACCCTAGAACTGTCTGGTGATATTTTACTATATACCCCCTGCCCCGGTGGGAAATTCCAACTTTTATTAGCACGGAGATTAATAAATTCAAAAAGTGTTGTTGAGGTTTATTTAAAATAAAGAGGAAAATATGAACCACAAATTTCTTTCTTTAAAAGGGAACAGGAAAATATGGGAGTAATGGGACATGATAAAGGAAAGATGGAAAAAGTGGGTGGTTGAGGTTATTCTTCTTATTAATTAAGCTAACCAAATATGGAACATTAATCCTTTTGCGTCATTTAAAAAGCAATTACTGAAGCAAAAGCTCTATATTAACATACTCTATATAAGAAGAACCTCTATATCATTTGGTCCAAATTTAAGCTTTTCGGTACATAAATCTGTATTTAGTTATTACCTCTCAATTAGAATATAATTTGTCCCACCCCCACCCCACCCAAAGGATATAGTTATATACTGGTTTCATTTTATTTAGTAATCATTTCCACTGTGGGCTTTATAATCCTACTCCTGTTTTCTATTTTTTTATTTATTCCATGGACCAAAACATGCTACTACTGATGGAAGGGCATATAGATTTTTGTTTGCTTCTTTAAGTCTTCTGTTTCATTTAATCGTTTGACACTAGCCTACACATCTTGTTTGCAGAAAGGTTATAACAGGCAGAAGATTAGTTCCTTGGTTTTACGCGGTTGTGTCACTATTACCTCCAGTATGCTTGAGGAAATCCTTCAGTCATTCTCCTGCCTATTGACTATAGACATTAGAGGTTGCTGCCAGTTTGAAAATTTGCCTCTTAAATATCCAAACATTAACTGGATCAGAAGTCATGGCCTGGGTTTGAAGTTGAAACCCCTCAAGAACTTAGCTGATAAGACATTGTCATCTCATGTGGATGAGTCAAGTGGACTGAGAGACTATTTGGAAAGTTCAGAAAAGAGAGACTCCGCAAACCAGTTATTCCGTCGAAGTTTATACAAACGTTCAAAAGCTTTTGATGCTAGAAAGTCCTCTTCTATCTTGTCCCGAGATGCCCATTTGAAGCGTTTGGCAATGAAAAAGTCTGAATATGGTTACAAGAAAATGAGAGAATATTTTGTCTCAAGCCTGAAGGCAATAATGAAAGAGAACTCCTTCGACTTTTTTATTCCAAAGGTATCTATTTACTATGGAGTATTTTTCTGCATCCTGAACTTACTTTCTAGTAATGCTTTTACCCTCTCTTCTTTGGCTCTGCAGGTTGCAAAAATTGAGGAGAGAATAAAAAGTGGATACTATACTCTCCATGGCCTCAGGTCTGTCAAAGAAGATATAAGCCGGATGTGTCATGATGCACTGAAGTAAGTTGCTCATATTTTTACACATCATTGATTTGTTAAGTTCTTTCTTTTTTGATTGGTTTACTTGGAGTCATGTAAATTCTTACCATCTTGTGTTCTTCATGTTCAAGAACTCTACCTTTCCTCACCTTTTGTATTCTGATTCAGAATGAAAAATCGTGGTGATTCCAAAGAGATGAATCACATCATTGAGTCATTTATATGCCTTGCTACAAGACTGGAAGAAGGCCCAGTGTCATTTTATGGAGATGAGATGCCAAGAAGTTCAAAGGATGGCTCACCCCCAGGGTTCTCGGCTACTACTTCTAAGTACAGGAAGATTCTCAATAAAGCCAGTGAAAAGAAGTACAACAGTGTCAGTAATGGGTATACCTTGGCTAATGGTGTATCTGACTTTGGTGAAGATGCATCTGATCGAGAAATAAAAAGGCGTCTATCTAAGCTGAATGTAAAAGCATTGCGCTCAAGGAGTGTAAAAACCGACGACTTTGGCCGATCTTCTGATGAAAGCATGACTGATAGTGAGAGTTCTGCTTCTGAAACAGAAAGTGATTTGGATTTGCACTCTGAAAGCGGGACATTGGATTCTAAAGGGGATCCGTATTTTACTATAGATGATGGCTTTGATTCCTTTGTTGATGATCGGGAATGGGGTGCTCGAATGACCAAGTCAAGCCTTGTTCCTCCAGTTACTAGAAAGTACGAAGTCATTGATCATTATGTTATTGTAGCTGATGAGAAAGAAGTAAAAAGAAAGATGCTAGTGTCTCTGCCAGAGGATTATGATGAGAAGCTTAGTGCCCAAGGAAATGGCATAGATGAGTCTGATATGGAAATTCCTGAAGTCAAGGTTTATAAACCTCGAAAGCGTCTTGGGGATGAGGTGATTGAGCAGGAAGTATATGGAATTGATCCATATACCCACAATCTTCTTCTTGATTCCATGCCCGAGGAGTCTGATTGGTCTCTCCTTGATAAGCATTTATTTATTGAAGATGTACTCCTACGAACTCTTAACAGGCTAGTTAGGGACTTCACAGGTAATGGAAACACTCCTATGATATATCCTCTGAAACCTGTCTTTGAAGAGATCCTAAAAGAAGCGGAGGAAAATCAGGACAATCGAACTGGAATGCTATGCCGGGTCATCTTGAAGGCAATTGATAGCCGTCCTCAGGATAATTATGTTGCTTACCGGAAGGTGAGGGCCTTATGTTATAGCAACTATATTTGCTCTGACTTCAATTTCGAATACCTTCATTTATTTTGACTTGCTGAGATGGATTAAACAGGGACTTGGTGTGGTTTGCAACAAAGAAGGTGGATTTGGCCAAGAAGATTTTGTTGTTGAGTTCCTTGGTGAGGTAATGATCCCTATTCCTTGCTCCTGATATAGAATGATTAATTTTTTTAATTCCCATTTCTTCAATTACCAAATAAAGAGTTGCCTTCTATGTTGTGCTCTGTCTCTGAACTTTGTACGGTGCCGATTATTTTAGGTTTATCCTGCTTGGAAGTGGTTTGAGAAACAAGATGGCATCCGCTCATTGCAGAAGAATAATAAAGATCCTGCCCCCGAATTTTATAACATATATCTTGAACGGCCTAAGGTACCTGATACTACAAGGGGTGTTCATTATTCTGCCTGGATGGGAAAAATGGACCAAACTGGTCGGTCCAGACACGACCCGGACCAAATAGATTTAGGCTCGGTTGTTGGTTTTAGATTTTGGTCCTCGGTCTGGTCCAAGACTAGAATTTTTTATCCGAGCCTATTAGACCTAGATAAAATTCATATTTTGAATGCAACAAACAATAACAACAAACCCAATAAAATCCCACATAGCCTGGGGAGGGTGTGTGTACGCATATTGTCAATACTCGTATTATATTTTAATGATATAAATGTATATTCGAGCATTAAATCAGTAAGCAGCCACCAATTTTTTTTATATTAAATATTAACTTTTGTTCAATTGAGATGAGAGCTTCATTTACCTTCTTTCACGTTCATTTTATGTAGGTGATTTTTTTTCTTTTCTTTTTTGTATAAGATTTCAGTTTAGTCTTGGTTTGGTATGTGTTTGTGGTGGTAGATTGTGAGTGTGTGCTGTTTTATAACATTAAGAATCCAGGTTTCTCACAAATTAGGTATGGATTCAGTGCTTTTGGGCCTGTTCTGGACCTATGAACAGCCCTACTTTATACGCACCAGTGATTGATTGTCTTCCTCATGCACGTGTACATTTTATTTTTCTATTTTGGTAATGTTTAAAGGTATTTTCATTTCTGCATGATAGGGGGATGCAGATGGGTATGATCTTGTTGTTGTTGATGCTATGCACAAGGCGAATTATGCAAGCCGAATCTGTCATTCATGTAGACCTAACTGTGAAGCAAAGTAAGTAGAAATGCATGCTATGCTTAAGTCAAGCTCTGGATATCTGGCTCCTGAAACGTTGCACCTTAAAATGTGCACAACATAGCCTTTGAGTAATGAGGTGGTAGCTTATTGGCCTTTGGGGGGGGGGTGCATTATTGGGGTTACATAATCAGGCCATGATGGAATGCAAGCTTCTTTTCGTTATGCTTCCTGGTTATAGCATTTTTATTGTGTGTGATAAGCTGGGATATTAACGAATTAATGCCTTCAATCTTATTTTGGAAATGATCAGAGTAACTGCTGTTGATGGCCAGTACCAAATTGGAATTTACAGTGTGCGTCCAATAGCATTTGGTGAAGAGGTCACCTTTGATTATAATTCTGTGACAGAGGCAAGTGATACTAAACTTCATTGGATAACAAAATCCATTGTGGTAATTTGATCTAGAGTCTTATGGTGCTTTCTACTGATAAATCCAGAGTAAAGAAGAATATGAAGCTTCTGTATGCTTGTGTGGCAGCCAGGTTTGCCGTGGGAGTTACCTGAACCTTACAGGTGAAGGGGCCTACCAAAAGGTAAATATCCTACACCATCCGTTTTAAAAAAAGATGCTACTCTTTCATATTTCTTTCTCCCAAGTTGTCTTTTTTTATTTTTAGTAAACTCAATCAAGGTAGTTCCTTTTAGAAATTATGAATGGAAACTTATACCCCTAAAAGTTATTTCAAAGATTGTTTGGTGTAGACTAAAAGTGCTTGATGCTATTTTTTACAGGAAGTTAACTTAAAAATGAAAGTTGACTTTCAAAACCACCTTAGATACATGACTTGGGGTGGGGTGGGGGAAATGATGCAGTCTTTCTCTTTTTTTTTGTGTCAAGGGCATTATTAATTCGTTGTTTATTGTCTCGTTAGCAATTTTAATCAGGATGGTTTATTGTGCAGGTCATGGAACAATATCATGGAATACTAGATAGACACGGGCTGTTGTTGGAGGCCTGTGAACTAAATTCAGTTTGTGAAGATGACTATATTGACCTGGGCAAAGCTGGGCTTGGGAGTTGTTTGCTTGCTGGGTTGCCAGAGTGGTTGATTGCATATTCAGCTCGTGTGGTATGTCTCCTCTATGTTTATCTCTCATAGACAGATAGCCATATGCTGAAAGTGTTATGAATGTTGATGGTTTTATTGTTTCTTGTTAAAAGGTGAGATTCATCAATCTCGAGAGGATAAAACTTCCCGATGAGATTCTTAGGAATAATTTGGAAGAGAAGAAGAAGTACTTCTCTGATGTTTGCATTGAAGTGGAAAAGAATGATGCTGAGATCCAGGTGGACATCTCTGCTACTTGCTCACAGTTTCTTGTCCCAGCTCGAATTCCTGCAATCTCATTTTAGACACTAATATGTTGTGTTTATTTAATTCTCTACAGGCTGAAGGTGTTTACAATCAAAGGCTTCAGAACCTTGCCCTTACTCTTGATAAGGTATCTGCAGATTGATATTCACAATCAACTTTTTAAGGCACTTTTATAGCGTAAAATGGAAGAATGATACATCCATGGTCCAAAGAAAGAGGATCTTATTTGAGCACTTACATCTGTCCCAAAAAGTAGTACTACTAGAACATCACAAGCTAATTTTTTATGTTGTTTGTTTTCCATTAAGTGCCTCAGGAAGTTGAGCATAGTTTTTTATTAGGACAACAAATACATTGAATAAATACTGCTGAAATTGACCTGTAGTTGTAGGACCTTACTAAAACTTTAAGGTGGTGCCTTGTTAAAACATGACTTTATTTTTGGATGCCAAAGTATTTAGTTATTTTTTCTTAATGAAACGTTGTGGAGTTTGGTTGCAGGTAAGGTATGTCATGAGATGCGTGTTTGGTGATCCAAAAGAGGCGCCTCCTCCATTGGAGAGGCTTAGTCCTGAGGCAGCGGCCTCTTTCATTTGGAGAGGAGAGGGGTCACTCGTAGAGGAGCTTCTTCAATGCTTGTCTACTCATATGGAAGACAGTGTGATCAGTGAACTCAAGTCCAAAATTCGTGCTCGAGATCCTTCTCGGTCTGGTGACGTTGGCAGGGAGCTTAAGAGATCTTTACTCTGGTAATTTGTAATATATTCTTGGGCGAGAACTTACCCTTTGTGGTGATTTTTGGAAGAAAAAAGGAGATAAAAAGAAATTTTATTTTGTTTGGAAAAGGGTGAAAAAGGAAGTTTTCCCACAAAAATCTCTCAATTTGAGACCCACTTTCATTTACAATGTTAACCTTTAGATATTTTTGTCAACCAACATAAAGGGCAGATATGTCCTTATAATAAATTTATTTTCTTTCTCTTTGCTTTACAATCTGCCAGGATAACCAAACAAATGAAGAGAAAACTCAACTTTTTCTTTTAATTCTCGCACCCCTACTTTTCATCCATACACGCAAAAAATCCACTCATATTCTCTCTTTTTTCTCTTTACGTCTTTCCCCATCAAATGGAAGAATTAGTTGGGTGAATTACTCATATTCTTATTATTATCATCTCAGGTTGAGGGATGAGGTCCGGGACTTACCATGTACATACAAATGTCGGAATGATGCTGCTGCCGATTTGATCCATATATATGCTTACACAAAGTGCTTCTTTAGAATAAGAGTGAGTTTTCGTTTTTTATTTTTATTTTTGAAAATTCAAATTGTTGACTTGGAATTCTGTTTCTCCTCTCAAGGACAAAAGCCCAATGTGTTGTTGATCTTGTGTACTTCAGGAATACAAGACTGTAACCTCCCCACCTGTATATATCAGTCCTCTTGACCTTGGACCCAAGTATGCTGATAAGCTAGGGCCAGGTGTGCATGAATATAGGAAGACGTATGGTGAGAATTACTGTTTAGGACAACTAATTTATTGGCACAATCAAGCAAATGCGGAGCCAGACAATAGCCTGGCCAGGGCAAGCCGGGGTTGCTTGTCTCTACCAGAAATCGACTCTTTCTATGCCAAAGCCCAGAAGCCTTCACGCCAGCGTGTTTATGGCCCCAGGACAGTCAAGTTTATGCTATCCAGAATGGTAAGAGCAGTAGTATTCATTCAATTCTCCCTCCTAAGGGCCTGTTTGGTTTGATAGTCTCAAGCCTATGGGTATGAGATTTTCCTTCCCACCATAACTGCTACCCTTACGGCGTTACCTGCGCAAACCAAACAGGGCCTGATGTGTTTATGATGACGGTGAAACTGATACAAATATGACCCCCCCCCCCCTATTTTTGCATTATATATGAATGTGTGCAGGAGAAGCATCCCCAGAGACCATGGCCAAAGGATCAGATATGGTCATTCAAGGGCAGCCCTAAAATCGTGGGCAGCCCAATGCTAGACGTTGTGTTGCACAAGGCCACCTCTGTAGATAGGGAAATGGCTATCTGGTTGAAGAACCGACCCGCCATTTTCCAGGCAGCTTGGGATAGATGAAAATTTTGCAGTCAATACAGCAGCAGCAGCAGCAGCAGCATGAGGATTTGTCGTTTAAGGTGTGTAGTTGCTTAGGTTTTTCTTTTCCCCCTCTTCTTTTTTTTTATTGTTTGAAGATAGAGTAGGCTGGCGGCCGCCCCTCACTGTACTCCAGTGGGGGTTATCGGTGGTTGCTTCCATATATATATATATATATATATATATATATATATATATATATATATATATATATATATATATATATATATATACCAACAGATATATATAAGCAAGGCTCAATCTCTTCTGGCGCTTCCGTTGTCTATTCTTATGTACAGTTTCAGTTCTATTTTCCATTCTTTTTCAAGTTTCTCTGTTTTATGTAATGTGTAATTCTTCATTTTAGGGGTGATTTTGATTCCTTATTCAATGAAAATATATCACGACCACAAGGACCAATCTTTTTCAATTCTCCTTTCATCCCCTCTTTGCTGTAAACCATGTTTGGTAATTAAGTTTGTGTGGACATACTACATGCAAGAGTAATTAATTCTAACACAAGCAATAAATTATTACTTCCTCTGTCTTAGTGTATTTGTCAAGTTTGATTTTTTCGAGTCAAATTATAGACAAATTTTAAACTCCAATTAAAAAATTTGTGATATATATTGTGATAAAAATGATTTTATTAGATTTATTTTGTTGGAACTTTCAAAGTTTTATTTCATTATGTTAATACGCAATATACTTAGTGGTAGTATATAGATATGTATTTTTTTATAATTTATTAATTTCTGTGAGAAAGTTTATGGTCTGGCCCATGGAAAATGGGCGGGGTTGTGCTCAAACTTCCAAAAATGTCACACTTCTGCTCGTTTCGGGTATATGACTATTTTGGTGTTTCGGGTATGACTATTTTGGTGAGAGAAAAAAAGACAAGCAAATGTAGAATACGAAAAATCTTGTGGTTGTTTTTGTATTGGTAAAGCATGAATTGATTCAAAGGCTTCGAATTATACAATATTTGCTCCTATATTTAAATTTTCACTTTGCCTTTATACAATATTTGCTCATTTATCTTATTTTTCATAGATATAAGTATGGAGGGAGTAGAATATTAAAATTTGGAACAGACTTAATTCAAAGAAAGCTAAAAAAAAGTGACAAACTATGAGGTGTTTCTCTGCACTAGTATGTATTGATAAGAAATTTTTAATTTATAAGTTATTTATAAATTAAATATTTTTTATAGAAGTAAAATGATTTAAATAATGGATAAACCATTTGAAACAGAGAGCCCCATGAAGTTTGATGATGTGACAATTAATTTTTTTCTTGGTTCTGCAATTAAACATACACTCATACCAAATTGACTTTATGAAACAGTCATGTCTCAAATTAAATTGGTTTTCTATTATTCACAAGATCAAATTTCATCCACTTCCTCTATCTATTTTTGTTACTCATCCGAAAGAAAGAAAAAAGACAAAGCGATAATTAGTATGATTAAACAAGAGATAACCACGTCATGCACAAGAATTTGGAGGCAAAGGAAGAATGTGCTAAATAAATCTTGCTTTGTATAGTTTTTGACATTATATATTGTCTACTTTAACTTAGAAAGTTTTACTGAAATAATTTTCTTATTCAACTTATAAGACAAAAGAAGAATAACGAAAAAATAAAATTTACATATTTAAATACTATGGAGTATATCAAACATTCTACAAAACAAATAGTGATATAAGTAGATTACTTTATCAAACTCAAATAACTAGTTAAAATAGTTGAGGAAAGTGATTAACCCTATAAATAATGTGTATGCCATTTAGTTTCGGTGTAACTTGAAAAAAAAATTAATTTTTAATTTCACGCCAATTCTCATATAAATTGATTTAAAAATATTTTTTTGTCAAACATCATTTAAATTTGGGATAATATTTTAGTAGGATGAAAAACATGAAACCACGTTAGCTACTCAATATCAAGGTAACATTTTTTTGGGTGCAATATTATCACTTTTTAGTAATAAGTGGCATACATGACTTTATTCCATCCTTTCCGTCCTATGCTTGGTGATTATGGATGGACATAAGATGGTTCAACCATGTAAAAACTATGTAAAAATCTAAAGAACAAATTCTAGGATTCTCAGGGACCATAACTGTGAGCACCTTGACGTTGTGCTCTCGGCATCCGAAACCGGAGACAAAAAGTAGAACCGGGGCAGCATTTTTAATGGCACAATTCAAGATCAAAACTTGGAACCCTAACTAGAACTCGAACCGCCCAAGGCTACTTACTCACTATTCTGGTTATGGTTCTAAAATGTTACTCGGGTATTAAAGGACCGCAACCGGAATTAATCAATATATTAAAGGACCAGAACAGATTCATGTATTACAAGTACAGAACACTCCATCAAACCATGTTTTGGGAAAAAATTGATTAAAAATGCAATGGGGAAAAAACACAATGTGATCAAGTGTTCAAAATTGGAAACGACGAACAAAATATCCTCCCATCCCATGTTTAATTCCAATTTCTTTTTTGTTTTTTGGTGGATTAAAAAAAAATATATCTCCAGGAAACAGAGTAAGAAAAGGCTGAGAGACTCTTACATCATCATTGGAAAGGAGCAGGGGGGACGTCGAGGGTAATCCCGGCTTGAATCTGACCCCACCCTATAAGACGCCAATGCTTCTCAATTCTGCGGCTAAGGGCAATTTTCTCACCTTTGCTGGTGCACACTGGAGATGTCAGCTGAAGTTTTGCAAAGACATTCTTGACAGCAACGACGCGGGCCCCGGTGGACATGGATCCTATGTTCAACATAAGTATTTCTCCCTTTGTCAGCTTTGTTACCTTGCCTTGCTTTTCTGACTCTTTTGTTCTCACCCCCAACAGCCGGCGCAACAAAAAGAAATTCACCTAGCAGGCAAGAAAAATCATTCAGATGAATAAACATCTCATATGGTTTCAAAGGAAACCACCACGTGTATGTTTGGATCACAGAAAAATAACAAGAAATGTTAATGCAAAGTTTTTTCTCCTGTTTAGTATTACAACAACAAAAATGGAATATGATTAATGTTTTTTGAAATTTTTACATATGTTTATACACCATTTGTCCTAATTTTTTTTGTTTTGACTGGGCACAATCATTAAGGAAATACAATTGTGTAGTTTTGATTTAGATATAAAAATAAGGGAGACAATATCACACACAAATATTTCCTCAAATAGTTAAAAAAAAACTTCTTTAGGACAATCGATAAGAAAAACGAGACGGTATTTTTTTTAGTTTTCATGACAGACTTTCAAACTAAAGTTAGAATTTTACACTATTCATACTTTTATTTGGCCATTTTAGGTGATGTATACTTAAATAAAATTGTAAAAATAGTCATGTGGGATCCTGTTACATTCATCTCGATAAAAACTTTCTTAATGTTTTTTGATAATTTTTACTAAATCGTAATTGAAGATATTAATTACTCTGTATTTAAGTTGTGCATTGAAACGAGAAAAGGAGGCAGGTGTTACAATTATTATGGAGAGGAAGTATATGAGTAGACCTTCTATAACTTCAAATTTATCATAACAAAACCTGAAAACTGGAAACCACCTACCACCTTAATTATATGACAAATAGAAAAACAAAGTGAAATTGAACCGGAACAAGGAAAATTATGGAAATTGAACAAATGTTCAACTTTCTCGCATTTTTCCTTGAAAATTTCATTTGTGATTTTAAGTAAAAATTACTTTGCTCCATGAAAAACATTAAAATACAGTTAGTAAACAGGGGAAACAGGAAATGCATCACACGGAAGTATGGAACTACAAATTTCACTCACCTCTAGCTCGCAAAAGATTTCTGGGAGGGACCCAACCTCACCAAGAACTTGTCCCACCAGCCGATCGGCACGTGTCAATGTTGGGTCCATGGTGGTTCCAACCCCAATCAAGCCTCCAGGCACAGCAAACTGGAGTTCATTCTGATCAGCATACAAAGAAACTATCCTGGAATATATGGGGGTGCATTTGATGTTCCCATTCTCATCCTTGACAACAATACCGGGGCGAACCTCAATTCTCTGATTAACCCTCAAGACGCCCTGCAAACTCAATCGAATGTCTTTTACATCTCTTATCCAGTAAAATTCTCAAAATAATTCAACCCGACTGTAAATAAGCTATGGCTATAGGTAACTACAATGAGATGGCCAAATAGCAAATTAATGCAAAGCACATCCAAAGACACGTGCTCCATCAATTCTACATCTTGTGCATGATACATTACTTATTGGAAAAAGAATTCCAATAAATTATTACTTATTGTAATTCACATTACCCAATTCTATCCCATAAAATATTAGGAAAAAGAATGATACATTACTTATTGGAGTTTGGTTTTACCACAAAAAAAACGGTGAAAGATGATTAATGTTTTCAAAAAAATCAGGTAAAGATTTTTAGTTCCTACAAGATATGAATGGATAAATTGAATGATTTAGACATGTGTTACAAAATTAATTTTGAACATGCGCTTTATTTTCCCTCATAATTTCTTTCCTTTCAAAATTCTCCTATACTTTTCTTCCTATTTCTCTTTCCCCTACTCTTCTCCTATACCTTCAATATACTGCCTCCGGCTACACCACCTCTGATCTCATCAACTTCGGAACCAGGCTTATTAACATCAAAAGAGCGGATAACAATCATATTTGGAGGTGAAATGAAGTTTCGTTCTGGAATGGGGATTTTCTTCACAAGGTATTCACAGACAGCATCAATGTTGTATTTCAATTGAGCAGATATAGGAACTACTGGAGCACCATCAGCAACTGTGCCCTGAATATAATATTAGCAGTTTAGCACAGTGTGAAACTCTTTGATCAATGATCCCTTGCATGAATTTATAACAGACGTCATTTAAAACCACTTACCTGGATGAACTTTTGAATGGCCTCGTGCTGGTTAATGGCAACATTCTCTTGCACTAGATCAACCTTGTTCTGAAGAATGATTATATTCTGGAGGCGCATAATTTCAATAGCTGCTAAATGCTCAGAAGTCTGAGGTTGTGGACAGCTCTCATTGGCAGCAATTAGAAGTAATGCTCCATCCATAATTGCTGCTCCGTTAAGCATAGTAGCCATAAGAATATCATGGCCCTGCAATTAAGGAGGAAAGATCTTCATGTTATATCTTCTAGGGAAAAATGCTGGATGAAATATTGGCACTACTCAATTCCAAGAATAGGAAAATATATTGAAGACTGTCCATGGTATTTGATGGAAAGATTACTGGACTCTTATTTTGGACAGATGTCATTGGTAATGAAGAAAAATGACTTACATTAACACAGTGGTTGATGACAATTACTTAAGAAATTCCAGTGGATCCGTTGTGTGGTTCAAATACATAAATAATGTGGCAGCATTTGATGAATACTCCGTACTAATGAAAATTCAATTATAAAAATTCACACATGGGATGGTTAGAAGCTTACAGGGCAATCAACAAATGACACATGCCTTAGCAGCTTCATCCTGCAGTTCTCAAATCCAGGCACATCACACATAGGACTGTCTTCTTTTCCACTTCCATATGCCCTACACAATGAGTTTGTTGGTAAGAGGGAAGCTAGTGACGTGAAGGAACTCTACTTTGATGAAGAAACTTACTTGTAGCGCATAGGTCTAGGGCAGCGTTCATCTTCACATTCATATATCTTTGCATTGGCATATCCAAGCTTAATTGTGATATTACGTTCAAGTTCATTTTTAAAGCGAACAGTCTGCAAAAAGAATGCATAATATGAAATGTGCTCAGCAATTAGGCCCATTACATGATTGTCCAATGAGATAAAATGTCAAGAAATCAATCATGTTCCAGGAGTTTCCTGTTGATTTACAATATGAAACTTGTATTTGAAATTATACCAACCACCATTGTCTCATAATACATCTCGTGCAACTGAAAATAATCTATGATGATGATGGTTTCCGATATTCATTTCATTATTCCTCAGCAGATTGCAACAAGATGAACATCTAGTGTAAAACTTTGTCACTTGAGAAAAAGTGATATTGTGAGGTTGATATTGTGTGGGACAATTTTGGGTTAAACCAAAAATGGATAAAAGATAACAAAAAATAGTCAGACGAAGGATGTAACAATTTAAATTATAAGTTTTATGCCACCATTCACATTTAGTAGTGAAAAAAGGTGTTGAAGTGGAGATGATGATGAACAGTGTAAGTTCAAATGTCACTAACAAGCTAAGCTTGATTGCTTAGTTGTAACTTGTAACCAAGTGATGAAATATAAAATAAAGGTTCCTCACTTCCTAAGAGCACGAGTGTAAAGCATGTACACACAAATTCAAGCACTCAACGGATTGAAAGTTGTATATTGCAGCAAACCTGGACACCAGATATAGCTTTTACAACAGTTGACTTCCCATGAGCCACGTGGCCGATTGTACCTAAAAGAGGATAATAAAACTTAATATCGAATGACTCATGACCGCAAAAGCTTGACCGCATGCAAAAAAGATACACGGAGTTTACACTGCAATGAACTTACCAATGTTAATTGTGGCCTGACGAGAGATCACTTCAGGTGATAGTGGATGAAGTTGAGTTACATCCAACTTACTTAAATCCTGCTCCATCAAACCTTTTCTAGACATCTTTTCTGCTCGTCCACTTCAGTTTTCACTCAAATTTCAATCCTGGCATTTAAAAAGTGACCCAACGAATTTCACTTACCAAATTATACACAGTCCAAATCATATCGGTTTCCTCATAATCTTTACATATGCATACATAATCAAGAAATATCAATAAGCTTAGGTTTTGTTCAGATTGTGGTGAAGAGGGGCGAGAAAACTCGTCCTGTCTTTCATAACAGAATAAACGAAGTCAATTGCGACTATAATTGAGATTTCGAGCAGAGATAGGCAAAATCGAAAGCAACCAAGCTCAGATTCAACAAATACTCTGAGATAATGAACTAAACAAGAAAGATCTTAGCATTATAGACAAATATCTAAGTTTAGAGCTCGTTACCTTCGTAGAACCGTCCCAATTGACTCGAACGAACTTGTTGCCCACGATCTCCTTCGTGCGTGTGTGAAGACTAGCCGGCGAAACCCTAGCTCGCTGTTCTCTGTTTCTCGTTCGGGTGAGACGGTTCTTATTTCTTAGGAGGTGAAATGTAAATTTTCTCACTTTTCTACAAGTGAACTAATTTGTATTTTTATAAATCGGTGGGGTTGTAGTGACACTGGAGTACGGTGCCACTCCGGTGCCACTGGTATTTTGGGGCACCTCCGGTGCTCCAAAATACCAGTGGCACCGCTAGTGGCACCGTACTCCGGTGTCACTAGAACCCCACCGTTTATAAATTGAATTGCTTTGCTAATCTTAAAAAATATGGGGTACCCAGGAGCATTATTAAAAAATAAAATCTTAAATTACTGATCATAAATCTCTATCATTAAAATTTTTAATATTAAAATATTAAGAACCAAATATTCTTCTCCCCCACATTGATTTTAAAAAATATTAAAATGTTAGTGCTCCAATGATTTTGTCAGGATAGTATTCTGGTCAAGATATAAAATGTTCTATCAAAATACAAATAGTTACAAATTGGAAATTGTATTTTCTTTGATGTGGTTGTAACCTGTAACCGAGTCTCAAACTTTTTAGCTATTGCACCTTGGATTTTATGCACAGTTTTTCTTACTTTTTTGATTATCCTAAATTTGCATGTCACAAATCTTCTCACGCTCTCCTCCACACTTTGATCTTCTTTGCCACAATCTTCTTTGCATAAATTCGTGTCGTCTCATAAAATATCATCTCATGAAGTTTTCGAGTATGATTGTGTAAATGAAAACGTAGGGAGTAAGTCTTCTCTCATTCAAAATTTCTTAATTTTATGTATAAAGATTTTGAATTGTAACACAATATAAGTTTGTACTGAGTAAATCGTAAGTTATAGTATAAGATTATTTTGATTAAAATAGTAAACCAAGTTACCAAGATATAGCATAAAAGTCTCATTAAATCTTTTTTCTAATTTGTTTATTTTAAATATTCAATATTTTAAAAATAGTCAAATTGTATGGAAATACTGTTATTTCATATCATAATTAGTCATCTTACCATAAACAAAAATTCTAGGTAAGATATGAATTGAGTCAAGTAAAGTACATAATCATGACATGTATATTATCTTAGAAAATATAGTCTTAAGTCTTTTAGTCATCGTATTATAAATTATAAATTTTTTTGAGTAATCTCAAAATAGTTTTTTCAAATAAGGTATTTTTCCAAAATCAATGTTATTAAGCATTAATTATCTATGTAATACTTTATAGTTGAGATTTATTCACTTAGTGTCTTCCGTATATGTTTGTTAAATGGATATTTAGTGGAGGAAATTTAGATATTTTTAATATTTAAATGTAGAGTAATTTTTCAAAATGACCTTTTCGAATTAACTTTTTTCCAATTTAGGTCTCTGTTATAATAATTATAATTTTATTCCAGTTGTGCATTCAGGGGCACCTTAATGTTGTGTGTCCCTCTATTAGCCACTCATGTTCATGCTAGTAATTTCGAATGAGGATGATCTCAACTCCGATCCCCCACTTCATATCTATGTAGAATTTTGAAAAAATTCACATATGAAAAATAGGTCGGGTCACTTCGGGTCAAAAATAGGTCGGGTCACTCTTTGTCAGGTCTACATAAGACCTTTGTAAGTTCTAACTTCTAAGTGCAGACTCTAATATTTATAGTCAATATGTGATTAGAACCCTATTAATCTTTTCTCCGGTGTCTGTCTGACTCGTTTGGAAGGGCCATCCTGCATTGTTTTTTATTAATAAGATGTTATTTTGAGCACGCAAGGGTTCCCATGACATTAGAATCTAGTCATGTTCCAATGACATTGGAACTCTATGTCATGGGAGAACTCGGGGCCAGTACAGTATCTTGTTTGTAAAATTGAGGGTTTATATCTTCTAACTCATTTGGTAAACCCCCCGCCCTTTTAATTACATCCCAAGTTATTTTTTACTTAAATTAACTTGAGGATGCAATTGAAAGGGATGAGATGTGTGTTGTGGTTAGAGTGGGATGAAGGTTTATCGGAGTTAGAAGGAATAAAAATCCTTGATTTTACGAAAAGGGCATCGTAGCTACTCGAGATCATCCACTCATTTTGAGAAGTGAGTATTGCCACGTGCTAATCTCTTATCACTCCAAAACCAATGAATTACCGGTTATGCCCTCACATTTCGCCCCTAAAACTTTTGTCCTTGTCTGAACCCACGCCGCGCCAACCAGACGTCAGAAGATTATCTCTATCCGTCCGATGCGACACGTCCCCTCTAATCCAACGGCTCAAACTACCCCATTCCAATTTTCAAAAACCTCCAAAAAATCTCCGTACACACCTGGAAGCCTCCCCTCTCTCCGCCGTACAGACAAAACCGTCAGTCGCCTGAAACCGGAATGGCCACCGCCAAAAACCGTTCGTCTATTATTCCGTTCTGTGCGTACATATTATGCAGATTGCCTGACAGAGGGAATTTGAGCAGATTCAATTGGGCCAATCGGCTTTCCACGGCGGCGGACGCGGCGTTTAACTCCCCTTTTTTGCGCCGATGGACGACATCGACGGAACAGACGATCGGCCGGTGAGCTTCAGAGATTTGTTGAGTTTGAGCCTCGACTGCGAGGAACAGAGGCCTCTGTTGAAGTTACTACCTCATCATCAGGCGGTTTGTCTTCGTCCCGATGATGTTTCTCTTCCGCGGTTGCCTTTCCCGGAGATTCAGGCTTTCCGGTCGCCTTCGGTGATAAATCTCCATGGCGGCGGTGGAGACATTGAGATGAGAGTGAAATGGTCGAAGCAGGAGAACGGTTCCTATGGATACAGAAACGACAACTATATTTCTGACAGGGATATCTGCTTCCGTCACACGCCGGATCTCCGGTTACCGGGAAGTCTTCAGTCGTTGCTTTTCCCGGAGTTTCTGCCCTTCTGGTCTTCTAATGCGGCGTCTTCGGTGACAAATCTATGTGGAAGCGGTGTAGTCTCGGAGGTGAAGGGTCCGAAGCAGGAGAACAGTTCATATGGTTCCAACAACGGATGCGCCGTTTCGGCCGGAGATTTCGGCTCCCGTCTCCCGCCGGATCTCCGGTCAGAGGAAAGTCTTCCGCCGTTGCTTTTTCCGGAGATTATGCCATTGCGGTCGTGTAAAGCTGTACCGGCGGCGTCTGCGGGGATGAATCCATATGGAGGCGGTTTAAACATGGCGGTGAAAAGTCCCAAGCGGGAGAACCGTTACTTCGGATACAAAGCAGGGGATTTCGGATTCCGTCACTTGCCGGATCTCCGATTTCTGGGTAATAAACCGCCGGTCCCGGTGAATAGTCATTTCGGATCCCGGCCTCGCCGCTGCATTTTCCAAAACGAGATGACCGGAAACCACCTGAAGGCAGCCTATCCTTTTCGTCCGTGCGAGAAATCCATGGCGGCGAGGTTGAAGACGAAGAAGGCGAGTAGATCCAGCGAACTGGCCAGAGAGCGGAGGAGGAAATGGAGGGAGAAGATCCGGGATCTGCAGGAGCTGATGCCGTGGGAGACGAAGATGGACACGGCGAAGATGCTGGGGGAGGCGTACAAGTACGTCAAATTCCTCCAGGCGCAGGCCACCGTCCTGGAGAGCATGCCGGTTCGCGGCGATCTTCCCTCTCATCATCAGGAAAACCCTAGCCCCGGCGTTCCCGGGCCGCTCGCGGAGCTCAGCGGCCGAGAGCTATTGGAAGCGGCGGTGAACTCTCCGGCCGTCCAGAGGTTCCTTTACTCGGAAGGCTACTGCATCTGCTCGTCGGAACAGGTGGCTCAGCTCGCCGAGAGACTTGGGTCGGCCTGAGCATTATTTGTTTTATCATTATCATTTCCAGCGGCAGCATAAGCACTGTCATCCTCCTCTAAACACTAATTTTGCCATTTAATTATCATTACAAAATTAGCAGAAAATTACTCGTGGTACATTTAATTTTCTCATAAGACTTTGCACTGTGGTAATGTGACCTTGCATTGTGGTAATGTGGCAGTGTACATGTGCAAATTTCTATGTTTTCTGGTAATGTATATGACCATGGTTTGTAATGTAAGTCCTATTTCGGGAATAAAAACATGGAAGTCCTATTTTGGTATATTTTAGAAGTTTTAGTCCTACTTTAGTCTTTCTCCCTTTTACTATATTGACTTGATATTTTTATATTTTAACTAGTGAATAGTGATATAACAAATGATATTTTGATTTATTCTCCAACCATGACTTGTTAATCAATTTTACAACTCTTGGTTTCCTATAATTTGAAGAACTTGTTATATTTAACAAACCAAAGTTAGATTTTGATAAGCTTGCTAAAGTTTAACACACTCATTGGAGAAGAGAAAAATGGGTTGACTTGCTATATTATGGCTTTTAACAAGCCAAAGCAAGATGGTTGGAGATGTTCTAAAATCTTTAAAATTTGTGGTAATGTACTAGAGTAAATTTCGTCTATTTGACCGTTATGATTGAAAATTCTGTTACTTTGACAAATATTCTCTTCGGTCTTAAAAATCTTTTTTATTTTGATTTTCTTTTATCAAATAATGATAATCTTTGACCAAATATATATATATATATAAATTGTGAAGTATATCCTAAGATAAACCCTATTGTATTGAATGTATATTATATTATTATAATTAAATATATTTTTCTCACAATTTATAGTCAAAGGGTGTCACTGTTTGACTAAAAAAAGTCAAAATAGGAAATGTTTTTAGAACGGGACGGAGTACTAAAGTTTACAATGATAATCCATACTTCGTATTTTATTAAATTTAAATTAATTTCTTCAATTCACCAAAGTAAAAGAATTTTTAATCTAACACCTAAATTAAGAGAATGTACCCTGAGAGTATAATAAAACAAATTTTAAGGAATCCATATTATATTTTGGATAATGTAGGATCTGAGAGTTCAAACCAAAAAAACGAGGGTACTCCAAAGTTTATTTCAGATAATGTAGGATCTGAAAGTTATTACCAAAAAATTGAGGATATTCGCAAGTAATTTTTTGGAAATTAAGCTCTACCCTTCTATTATTTTTCTTTAATTAGTTTTTCATTATCTTAAATTTAACACTATATATTATACTCACTAACAATGTAGTGTTTTAGAAGTATAAGGAATATTTTAAAACGAACATAGTGATATTGAATTCATGAGCAATTTATCTAAATAGGACTAAAACATAATGACTTTTCTAATATATGATCATATGTTTTTATTTCCTAATGTAGGACCTTTGGTCATTATCACGAAGTCATTATTCAACTAAATGTGCATCATTATTGGACATTATTATTTCCACTAGGTCATTATTACGTCTTATTTAGAGAATAAAAAAGTTTAAGTCCTACATTAGGAAAGTCATTATGTTTTTGTCCTATTTAGTGCAAATTTCACTAAATTCATATCCCACCTATCAACAAAAAAAATTCTTCTTTCACTTTTCATCTGTCTAAAAAAAATTTTCTTTTTATTAAAAAGTCACTTTTATTCCAATCACTTTCTCTATTAAAGCCGCATTTCATTCACCTGAGCTGATCCATCTAATTTTTGAAGATCTGATTTGGTCTGATCTTGCCTGATCTGATCGGATTACAGTTATAGTTAAAGTTGTTTCTGATATGGTCTTGTTAGATCTGATTAGATGTGATCTAATTTGGTCTGATCTGATCTGATTATATTCAAGCCGTTGTAAGGAACAAAACCTCACAATGCACTTGTGAGGTTTTAAAGATTGCAAGTACAAGGTGTCTAGTGTCTACTCATAAGAAAAACTAAGGTTTAAAGACTTTGGATGAAGCCGACAAACAAACCTCCCCAAAACCCAATATAATTACGTTGTACGTTAAACAAAATTTGACATCAAATGATGATAATTGTTTACGTTGTTAGACAAAATTTGATATCAAGTGATGATAATTGTCTAAAATTTTTAACAAGATATACTCCGTAATATTCTGTGAGCATAGACATTGTAATCACGTGGTATAAAAATTTGGTACTATATGGGCGTTTGCCGCTCACATAAAGATGGAGCACTATGACTTTTCTAGTGTGATGCTAAATTCTTGTATATTTAAGGTTAAGTCTCCAAATTGGATTATATTTGTCTAATTTAAGTTTTTTCAGTCAAACAAAATAAATTTTAAACTTTATTTAAACAAAAAGTTTAATATATATTTGAATAAAAATGATTTCATTAGATTTATCTTGTTAATAACATTCGTGATATTACTTCGTTATACCAATATGATATACAAATTGAGAGTAACTGAAGCTCAAAACTTATCCTATTTGACTTAAAAAAAGTCAAAGTGGATAAATGTACTAGAATGAATATAGTAGGTCTGATCTGATTAGATATGATCTAATTAAATTTGAGCGGATGAAAATCATAAACGGTTGACGGATCATTAATCATGTGTGCCGTTATGGAATTTTCTCTTGTAACCTCATGAGGTTTATATTAGGTTGCCACCAAGTTTTCAAATTCTTCTAATGTGGTGTGCAAACTCAAGAAGTCGCTGTATGCCTGTATGGATTGAAGCAAGCACCCCGATGTTGGTTTGAAAAATTGTTTAGAGCTTTGAGACGCTATGAGTTTGTTCAGTCCATCTCCGGTTACTCCTTGTTTTCCTTTGTTGGGACGAAGAGAGTAATACATGTTTTGATTTATGTTGACGATCTCATCATTTCCGGAGATAATGCGGATATGTTAGCTAAATTCAAAGTGTATTTGGTTGATTGCTTCCATATGAAGGACTTGGGAACTTTGAAGTTCCTCCTTAGCATTGAGGTGGCTAGAAGTGCGTCCATGATTTTCCTTTTCCAATGGAAATATGCATTAGATATTATCACTAAGGTCGTTTTGTTAGGTGCCAGGCCGTTGGGCCAACCGAGGGCGCCAAATCATCACTTGGCTCATTCCCAAACTCTACCTGTGGCGGATCTAGATACTTATCAATGTCTGGTAGGGCGTCTGGTTTATCTATCAGTTACTCGACCGGAGCTCTCCTACGTTGTGCATACGCACAATTTTTTAAGGAACCTAGAGAGGATCAGTGGACTGCTACTCTTGGTGTTGTTTGGTACTTGAAGGGGAGTCCGGGATATGGAATTCTTCTCTCTAAGATAATTGTCTCCAGCTTACAGGTGGGTGTGATTCAGATTAGGCTGCATGTCCACTGATGAGACAATCTTTGACTGGATAGTTCGTTCAATTTAGAAACCCGCCCGTCTCTTGGAAAACGAAGAAGCAAACGACAGTTGCTCAGTCGTGTGCCAAAGCTTAATATATTGGGCCCTTGCTGTTGTTACTTGTGAGTTGAAGTGGTTGAAAGATCTTTTGTGATGCCTAAGAGTCTTGCATGATCGTCCTATGATCATTCATCGTGACAGCACTGTGGTACTTCATATTGCTACCAATCTAGTTTTTCACGAGCATACGAAGTATATTGAGATCGATTGTCAATTTGTTCTGGATGAGCTTCTTTAATTTGCGGAGTGATTCGTATGCATCATGTGCCAACTTTGCATCAGCTTGTAGATATTCATACTAAGGCATTGGGAAAAGCTCATATGGAGTTTCTTATTCTCAAGTTGGGCATTTCACTTTTGCATGCTCCAACTTGAAGGAGGGTGTAAAAAAAGGAAGGAATATATTCCCGTATATTTTTGTATATATTATTTTGGTAGTTTCTCATTTATATTGATTGCTTTCCTTTTGTATCTTGTTTTCATATAGAATTCCTAACATGTGGGATCCTATATATACGACCTTTGTTCATATTGTAAAGATAAAAAAATATAAGAGAATTTATCCCAATTACAATTCTTTCAAAACTCCAATATATATATACTCAAATATTTTGTCAAACATGGGATACCCCTTGTTTGGCTAGTTGTATGGTGAATGAGATGGGGTGAAAGACAAGTTAAAATGATTGACTACTAAAAAATGTTAGGGTAAACGATAACTCTCTAGATTTAGGTTTGCCCTATGATCTGCATGCTTTTGTTTTTGTTAGGGATGGCAATTCAACACAAACTTGATCTTAACCGACCCGACTGAACACTAAAATATCTGAACCCGAATCAAGAATAAAATAATCCAAATACGACCCAAAATTTTTTACCCGAACCCGATATTAGTTCGGGTTGGGTGTGGGTTTATAATTTTTTCCGATCCGAACCCGAACCTGAATGTTTTATAACCTAAAATCCTATCCACGGATATAATAAGCACTCTGTATAATCTCTCTTTTTTCGATTTTCTGGCACAACCACATTTCTCTCTTGGTCCTTACATCGCATTGTGTTTTTTCATTCTTCTTGTATGATTCTTCCTTCCTTGCATCTCTGATATGCCTATTGTCTTGTTTGCATTTCTAGCCACGCAATCGTCTCGACAAGGTGCTACTATACCAAGTATGTCTTTGATAATTATTTTTAACTTCTCAATAAAAAATGAGATACAAAAAACAGACACAAGAGAATTTGGATTTTTTTTTAAAATTCTTGGGCTACGTCAAATTGGTTATTATTGGTTAATTACGGTTTCAGGTTCGAGTTTCACGTTTAAATTTGAGTTCGGGTCAGGTTGAGTTTTGTTTAAAAGTCGGATTCCAGGTCGGGTTCGAGTTTCAATTTTAAAACTCGGATCAATTTCGGGTATAGTACTATCTGACTCGAATTCGACCCGTTGCCATCCCTAGTTTTTGTCTCTTGAAATTTGGAATTTTCTGGGTCTGCGAACGGTGGTCTTTGTCTATTGGGGCCCTGGTTATTGATTTCTCGGCATGCGAGCCTTAGTTTTTGTCTATAGCCCGCGTGACTTAGTGTTTAATTGGGGTGCTTTCCCTAAAAGGGAAAATATTTTGAATATAATTCCCAAGTGGGAAAGGGTAATTCCTGACAAGGAAAATCGGCTTTAGACAAGCCAATTTTTTTAAAATTTTTTTTTGATTTTCGGCTTTCATAAAGCCGTTTTCTTTTAATTTCAGTATAATAATGGAGCAACAATACACATCTACAGTTCCGCACAGTGCTTAGCTAAAGTACTTGTGCACAGTGATTCTGATACGAATATTGTATCGGATAGAGAAGAACTTCGAGCGTTCTTCAAGCTCCTAGAAGAAGAGGTAGAGAAAGATGGAAAACTTCAAGTTTCCGGGCTCCAAGAAAAGAGAGACGAGAGATTAAAAGAATTCTTGATTATTGATTGATTGAATAATAATAACGAAAGGTTACAATATATAAAGACGTAGAAAACCCTAATTGACCTAATGGGCTCGGGCCATACTAAAACCCTAAGACATCAATAAATAATAATAATAATAATAATAATAATAATAATAATAAATAACTTCTAGATAATAATATAACTAATTAAAATATTCTAATTAACTATATCTATCATTCCCACCCCCTTAAAATCCACCTTGTCCTCAAGGTGGAGGCTCTCACTCGTACTTTAAGACCGGAGACAGAATGCTGAACCAAAGGAGCAGTTCACTCTTTGAATCTTCAATCATCGTGGATCTTGGAGCAAAGTGATGGAATGATGAAACGGGGCGCATAACATATGTAGTTGCTCTCGGTGAAATCAGGTGCTCCGTCTGGACCGCATCGACAAGCTCAAACAATTTGATGGTATCAATCAACATAGGTGAGTGTGCTTGTTTACCATCTGCAGCTGTCACTTTGTCAACACTTTTTAGAATATCATATGCTGCAATGACCACACCAGCTGAGGTAGAAAATTCCTAAAAAGTAGGATATGACTTGTCGATATTAGCAACATCTGCTGCAAGAGGACCTTCAGTTTTGTCCACAACGTTGGACCTCCCGTCATCTTTGTTTATTGCTTCAGCGTTTTGTTCAATTACTGTAGAGACAACATTTGGCGCATATGGCGGAGTGTCAATGAGAATTTTTATAGCGCCCAACATGTTTGTTCTAAAGTTTTGTAACTCCCATGGAATCAAACTCGGCAAAATTGGGGGACCACGAACCAAATCTTGTATGGAGCAAGAGATTTCGACATCAAATGCGTACAAGTCGGAGTCATAATTTGGTTGGCTAGTAGTATGACGAAACGACTGGAGCGTCTTTATAAGTTCATCCACATGATCATAAACTCCACACACTCCGTCGTCTAGATCAATTTCTCCATATAAAACATTTTCCAACAAATCAATAAGTTTATCCAATGCACAAGTACTCACAATTAAAGTCTCTAGCCGAGCGAATCGCGCCTCCATCCGGAATGAAAAATCTTGTTGCATTTTTTTCCTTGAACGTGTGGCGCAAATTGATCTGACCGCAGGACAAGTGGTGCTGTGCTGCTCTTTTTTTTTCCCTTCAAATCTGGGGTAAATCTTCTCGGAACAATCTGGAGGGTTTGAATCTGCAATTTCCTCTTGCGGCGATAAACCTAATTGGCAGCAACAACCAATTGGCTGATCAGCGGCTGTACCTAATTTGATGGAAAGAGCAAATTCACAAACTTGAGCCCATTTTCTATGAAGGTCATGCTGATTTGCTTTTGGAAAAAAAAGGGTTTTTTTTTATTTTTTTGTGGTGAGTCTCTCAATGAAAGCACCAATTGATACGAATCTTGTAGGATTCGTACCGGGATAGGGAAGAACTTCGAGCGTCTTCGGGCTCCAAGAAAGGGGAGGCAAAGAGAGAAGGAAAACTTCGAGCGTTTCCGGGCTCCAAGAACAGAGAGATAAGAGATTAAGAGAATTCTTTATTATTGATTGATTTCATAACAACGGGAAAAGGATTACAATATATAGAGACGAGGGATGGGGGAACACCCTAATTAACCTAATGTCCTCGGGCCCATACTAAACCCTAAACAAGATTAACTATTGAATATTAAATGACTACTAATTAATAAATAATATAACTAATCTACCATCCGTATCATAATTGATACGAATCTTGTAGGATTCGTACCGGGATAGGGAAGAACTTCGAGCGTCTTCGGGTTCCAAGAAAGGGGAGGCAAAGAGAGAAGGAAAACTTCGAGCGTTTCCGGGCTCCAAGAAGAGAGAGATAAGAGATTAAGAGAATTCTTTATTATTGATTGATTTCATAACAACGGGAAAAAGATTACAATATATAGAGACGAGGGGATGGGGGAACACCCTAATTAACCTAATGGGCTCGTGCCCATACTAAACCCTAAACAAGATTAACTATTGAATATTAAATGACTACTAATTAATAAATAATATAACTAATCTACCATCCGTATCATTCCCACCCCCTTAAAATTCCACCTTGTCCTCAAGGTGGAGGCTCCTACTCGTGCTTTAGGACTGGAGAAAGAGTGCTGAACCAAAGGAGCAATTCACTCTTTGAATCTTCCACCATCTTGGATCTTGGAGCAAAGTGATGGAAAGATGAGACAAGGGGCAGAACATATGTAGTTGCTCTTGGTGAAACCAGGTGCTCCGTCTTGACCACATCGACAAGCTCAAACAACTTGGTGGTGTCAATCAACATAGGTGAGTGTGCTTGTTTACCATCTGCATCTGTCACTTTGTCAACACTTTTTAGAATATCATATTCTGCAATGACCTCACAATCTGAGATAGAAAATTTCTGAAAAGTAGAATCTGGCTTGTCGACATTAGCACCATCTTCTGCAAGAGGACCTTCATTTCTGTCCACAACGTTGAACCTCCCGTCATCTTTGTTTATTGCTTCAGGTCCGATTTCCACTTCATCTCCAACGTGTGAGTCAACGCTTGATCCCTCCTTGGATGCATGGTCGTTTTGCTCCATTACTGTAGAGACCACATTTGGCGCATATGGCGAAGTGTCAATGATAATTTTCATAGCGCCCAACATGTTTGTTCTAAAGTGTTGTAACTCCCAAGGAATCAAACTCGGTAAAATTGGAGGCCCACGGACCAAATCTTGTATTGCGCAAAAGATTTCAATGTCAAATGCGTGTAAGTCAGAATCATAATTTGGCTTACCTCCAATAGAACGGAAGGATTGAAGATTCTTTATAATTTCATCTATTTGAATGTAAAGTGTGCACACTCCTTCATCGTGCTCAATTTCACCGTAAAGAACATTCTCCAACAACTCAATAAGTTTGTCCAATGCACCGGTACAAATGATCAAAGCCTCTAACCGCTTGAATCGTGCCTCCATTCAATTCGGAAGAAAAAGCCCTGCTCCATTTGACAAAATATGAATCTGGTCGGCGTCAAAAACAATATTGCAGCGGCGGCATAAACCTTTCGATTTTTTGTTGGCAGGCTCAAAGGGATCAGTGGATAGAGGAATTCACCCTTTTTTAGTGGATTTCAAGTTAATGAAATTTGGATTGGTGGTGGATCAGCCGTGGGACAACAATCAAAGAGATTGACGTTGGATTTTTGTGTGGCAGCGAAGCAGGTTAAACCGGCTCTGGAAATTAAGACGGATTCTTTGTTAATGACAGGGTATGAAATTGTGCGGCTGGAAATTGGGTCGGTACTTCCTTCTTCGATCTTGATTCAATAGCGGCTGCAAATCTCGTGGAAATTTGTTTCTCTTCAGCGGTGGTGACAATGTTTTTTTTTTTGGTTTTTTTTAAGGGTAGTTCAACAATGAAAGCACCAATTGATACGAATATTGTATCGGATAGGGATGAACTTCGAGCGTTCTTCAAGCTCCAAGAAGAAGAGGTAGAGAAAGATGGAAAACTTCGAGCGTTTCCGGGCTCCAAGAAAAGAGAAACGAGAGATTAAAAGAATTCTTGATTATTGATTGATTGAATAATAATAACGAAAGTTTACAATATATAAAGACGTAGAAAACCCTAATTGACCCTAAGACATCAATAAATAATAATAATAATAATAATAATAATAATAATAATAATAAATAACTTCTAGATAATAATATGACTAATTAAAATATTCTAATTAACTATATCTATCAAATTCCCTTCCCTCTTTTTCTCACTTTCACAGTCCAATCAGTTCCTATTTCTACACCTAATCCCTTCAACTACAAATAATCAAATCTTTTTTTTCTTTTTACACAAATTACATAATCTTTTCAACTACATCTCATATTTTCTCTCTTCTTTTCTCACTAAATATTCAAAATTTATCTATTCTTCCATAATCATCTAAGAAGTTGAGTTATGTTTTTTTAGAATAATTCTTTATAAGTTTTTTAAATATGTAATACATATTTGTTTTTTAATTTTACAATGTGTAATACATTATTTTTTTAATTTTACAATATGTAATGCATACATATATATTTTTAGTCATATTTTACAAATTTGGACTATAAATTATGAAAACATACGGAGTATATATTTAATTGATTTTAAAATTTAGGTTTGAAATATCAAATCTTTCTCATATCTACTAATATACTTATGTATATAAATCAAAGGACAAAAGATAAATTCAAATAGTCCTTATAGTCTTATGTCCCATTTGAATACAATTTTGTAAAAATTGAGTAAAATTGGGTGAAATTAAGTAAATTTTATTCAATTGAATGCAACATTTGTAAATTATTGAGTATATTTGGTTGAAAGTAGAGAAAATTAAATTTAATGGAGTCAAATATAATTAATTTTACACCTAAATGTAATGGTGTAGATCAAATTTGAAAATGATAACAGTAAAGGCTGCCGCTAGAGAGTCTCTTCAAAATGCTAACACTAGCATCTAATTTTATTGACTAATATTGAGTGAATTGATTTGAAACTAATTAAATTGACTCTCAAATTAATAAAATTTATTGTAATGAGATAAAATTAGGATAAAATCTAGTTATTCCATACAATTCAATATATATTCCTTTTGTCCCAAAAAGAATATCACATTTCACTGTTTAAAAATTACGAAAATTTTATTTGTTTGTGCGTTATCATTTACACGTATAACTTATCTTTAATTTCTACATATAATAAAGTTAAGGCATAAAATTTTGTACTTTTTTCAAGAAGAGAATCCATTTTATGAGAGAATGAGCAAGTAATGTAATCAGTTCAAATGGTAAAATAAAAGTAAAAAATTAAAAATATAATATGCTTATTGAAAGACAAACATAGTTCTGAATTTATCGATTTAAGTTCTAGTCAGGTTCGGATATTATCGGTTTCATATCTAATCGATTTCGGATTTTATCGATTTCGGCTATTATCGAGTTCGGATCTAATCGGTTTCAGGTTTAATCGGTTCGGATGTTCGTAAGATTAATATTCTTAAAATAAATTGTTAAAAATATATCATGCATTGACTAATTAAAGTATACAATATACAGGTTGCAAACCATTCATGATCATCGACCTTTAGAGGGATCAGAAAATACTTCTGCTAAACTTGCCTTCTTGGTAATTTAGAAATTATAAATATTTACTTATAATAAAATAAATAATTCACTAACTGATTTTTTTTCACAGGTAAATAGAATAAAGAAAGCGGAGCGTCGACTCGGTAAAGTTCCCGGAGCAGTTGCTCTAGAGGTTCGAGACAACCTAAGGGGTGCATTAGAAAATGTTGACCGCAATGAAGATGAGTTTGTTGAAGAAGAAGAAGATGAAGAAATGGACGGAGACGAAGCTCAGTTTGATGCTGACGACTAGTCCATATTCCCCCAAACTGTTAATACTCAACCCGGAAAATGTATCCAAGAAGATCTTTTTGGTGCTACACAATTTGACACACACGGTTTGGGTGATGATAACTTCACATCCTCGTTAATGCCGCATGACTATGATAACAAGCCGGTGATGGATTATTGGTTCGATCGTGGATTTAATTAATTTTATTGTAATCATGGATTTTTATAATTTGTAATATTTTATTTTTGGGTCATGTAATGGATTCTACTTTCTTTTACTTAAAATATTTTTGTTCTTTTAAATTTTAAATTCTTGTGTCATGTAACTCTACTTTATATTACTTAAAAAAATTTAAAATGAAAAGATTTAAATCTTATAGTGGGCCAAAATATTTAAAAATGTGAAATTAAAAATTTCGGAGGCCAAAATATGAGGAAGAATTCTGAGAATAAAAATCTGGAAAATTATAATTTTCGAAATTTTAAAAAAACTGTCAGAATTTCGGCTTTTACAAAGCCAAAAAATTTAAAATTTAAAATTTTAAAAATTTCGGCTTTTACAAAACCAAAAAATTTAAATTTTGAAAGTTGGGTTTGTAAAAATTTAAGTAAAAATGGCTTTGTGAAAGTCGATTTTCAAAAAATAATTTCATTGACAAAAAAAGTGATGCTTTTAACAAATATTTTTCCATCCTTGAGTATTTGTCTACTTTTAATTTTTTTGGTCAAAATTGATAAACTTAATTTGACCTCAAGTCAAAAAAAATAAAATTAGATATTGATACAAAAATAATTTTATTAGAATTATTATATCAATTATTTTTCAAAATATTATTTTATCTAATTAAAATACAATATATATTTTATTTAATTATAAGTCAAAACTTGAAAATAGTTGATCGAAAAGAATAAATACTTAGCGACAGATGTGGTATACTCCCTCCGTCCTAAAACTTTCTTCTCAGAGCACTATTCCAACTTCACGAGAATTTAGTATTTATTTGTGTTTTTTCATGGCCTATATGATAAAATAAAATATTCTTTGTCACCACTTGTTTTGTTGAACTTTTGATGTAGTTTTTAAATATGTACTTGGTATGTTTTATTTTTTATTTCTATACCAATATTAAAATAAAATAGATTAAAAAAACTTGAGATTTTTCTTCGTTTTGCGCAACGGGAAGAAAGATATATGACGGAGGGAGTATTTTTCAATAAACAAAAGTATCCACTTTATTCAAGAAATATGAGTGTGTTTGACATGGTTACAAATTTACAATCTTTTAGGTAGAGATAGACAAAAGTATCCACTTTATAATTTATCTCCAATGCTATGATAAATTACTCCGTATTGAATTGTTCTTTATTGCTAGCAATTTTAGTACAATAATGCACTATCTATTTAGTCTCGGTATATATTTTCTCAATCTTTTAAAGATTTACGGAGTATGATCTCTTTTTTTTTTTTAGACAAAACGGAGTATGATCTAAACTTATTAAATTTATACCGACTATTTGATGGGTGGGTTCCCATGACTCGGGGCGCTCCAGTGCCCCGTTCGTAAAATTGACAGTTCCTCCCCTAACCCTCTGGTAAACCCCCCACTCTGCCCCGCTCCGAACACACTCCTCCATCCCTTTCAATTGCACCCCACAAGTTAATTCTTGACTTTGGAGTCAAAATCAACTTGTGGGGTGCAATTGAAGGAGGCGGGGGGGGTGTTCGGGGTGGGGCGGAGTGGGGGGGGTTTAATCGGGGGTTAGAAGGTAGGAACCGTTAATTTTACGAACGGGGCACCGGAGCGCCCCCGGGTCAGGGAACCTTGGTGCTATTTGATTTCTTATATTTGAATCTTTGAGGTCTAACTTAATATAACCCGATTTCGGCCCGGTTCCGTGGCCACTAGAATATGGCCACTGGATTCCAGTGGCCACGAAAGCCACTGCCCCCTACGGAGCTCTGTTCATAAAATTGATGATTTCTACCCTCCCTACCCTAAATAACCTCTCACTAAGTCTCGACCCAAACTCATCCCCCACCTACGTCAGTTGTACCTCCTAAGTATAAAGTCAAAATTTAAAGAAAAAATGAGATTAAATATTACTCCATAATACTCCTTTTGTACCAAAATGTAACCAAAACAAGTAAACAAATTAAAGTTATCAAGAGACTGAAATAGTACTGGATTTCCGTGCCATACGGTTTGGAGCTTCGAAATTGGCAACGTTTCGTGTCCGTGCCAAAATCCATGCATAATACCTTAGTCACGGGAAACTTAAACTACAGTCCGTGCCAAAAGGTCGTGCCAATTCCGCGTTTTTTTGTAGTAAAGTAGAGTGTGAAACTAGGACCCTAACACGTTTTCAAAAAGGTTAATTATATGATGTGAGCCAGCTTGAATGCCATGATGACGATGACGATCCACAAAAGCACGTCGCTCTAAAGTATGTATAAACAATTCAAAAGAAGCTAATTAAGCACAAATTGTCTATCTAATTAATTACTACGGAGTAAAATTTTACTACTATACTAAACTGCAGGTTTATCAAAAAAAAAAAAAACTGCAGGTTCTTCATTCACAGCATTTTTAAAAAAATGAAATGGGGTAATCTTCTTCGTCTTCGTTGGCTCATTCTAATTATAATACTAATGGATGGCGGGTCTTATCTACTTGGGCGTGAGGCACTAAAGGCTCAAAATGAGGTATGTAGTAAATCATCGTGTGATCTACTTCAACCATGTGTGTGTCTATATATATATATATATATATATATATATATATATATATATATATATATATATCTGTGTGTGTGTTCCTTTTTATTAGTCTCCGTCTAATACGATCGATCTAAAATTTTCTGAGATGATTCAGACTAGAATAAATAATACTTTCTCCGTCCCAAATTATTTGCCACATTTGTATTCCCTAGGCAAAATATCAAATTTTTTCAATTCATTTTATTTACATATTGGTATAGAAATAAAAAATAAAATTTTTATATAAAAAACTACATGAAAAGTTCTTCGAAATAAGAGGTGTCAAAAATATTTTATTTTATCAAATAACCAATGAAAACATCGAAATAAACAAAAGTTCCCGCGACTGCTGAAAAAGCAAATGTTGTGAATATTTAGGGACGGAGGGAGTATGGAGTAACTAACACACTAATATAACTCGGGTTCTAATGTCAGTTTTTTCTGATATTTGATACTTATCATGATCCGTTTGTAAAATTGATAAATTTTACTCCCTTTGTTTCTTAAAACGGTTCCTATCTTAACTAATGTGAAAATAAGAAGTGTATATCAATAGTTGACTTTCTAATTTTTCCAATTATGTGATGGGTAAAAGTACAATGTGATAGATAAATTATTAGTGAAAAAATATGATTTGATAGGTAAGTTAAGAAAATATAGCGATAAAAATAGTTATTTAATAGAAAATGGAAATATCTTGAAGAAAGTGATAAAAATAAAAGAGAAAAAATTTTAATAAACCGAGAAAGTAACTTTGTTAACATCTCACATATCACACACCCTCAATTTCGTTGTAGCATTTCAGCGATCTAAAGTGGGGGGTTGGGGCTATGGTGGAGTACTGCGTGGAAGGGAGTCTGGGCTATGGTGGAGTACTGCGTGGAAGGGAGTCGTAGGTGGTGTTGGAGAGAGATAATAAAAAAGTAATGCTAGAGTCATAAACAACTTGAATACAAACTATACAAATTTACTATTTATGTATCTCAATTTCCATTTTGTAAGTATTTAATATCACTTTATTCCATTAGAAAAGTACACAAATAACAAGTTTGTGTAGTTTGTGTCCCAATAGTTTGTGACTTTAGCATTACTCATAATAAAAATGAAATTTACAATGAATAGTAATAATATAAAACATACGGAGTATGTTTTTTCCAATGTAGTAACTATAACTTTTTATTTTTCAAATAGTACAACTAATGACGGTGGATATTTACTTGAAAAAATATGTATGAGAAAATAATAAATATGAGAAAGATACTAAAATAAATATGAGTAAATTAAACATAGAGAAAAATCTAAACAAAATATGATAATTCCTAAATATGACTTATAATGTCAATAATGCTAAATATAATACTCTGTAGTACAAGTAATATGTATTATGTGATACTCCGTACAATTTTATACATGTAATAATAGATCTTATTGAATAATAAAGTATTCATTATATTCTTTAATACTCCCTCCGTCCCACAAAAAAATCCCCATTTTGACCAAAAATTGGTCAAACAGTTACATGCTTTGACCATAAATTGAAAATAATCTAAATAAAGAAATGCTAAAAAAATTTGAGATATCAAAACTAGATCCTAATATGAATCCAATTATATTAAATTTATTTTATAATTCAATATACCTTCCTCACAATTCGTAGTCTAAGCGTGGAAATGTTTGACTAAATACTATTCAAAATGAGAACTTTTTTGTGGGACGGAAGAAGTATAACATAGTAAAATACTCCGTAACAATTATAGAAATGATAGAATAAGGTAAGTAAATAATAATAATAATAATAATTTTATTTCTTATAATTTCTAATATTAAAAAATGTTAGTATACACTACTACATTATATTGTCACTGTGCTTTTGTCATATTTTGAGGATAAAACTATGTCACTCTCATTTAGGAGATAAACAATATGTTTCGTCCCTAGATCTTTTAACATGTGTACTCGCTCCCTACATCGTATCCCAAGTTAATCTCCAATATTCCTTTTTGGTTGTCTCGATCTTACATTCTTGTAGTGTCATAAAACGACAACGTGGATAATATTTAATAATAACGACTAAGGGGCTGTTTGGCAACTTCTGAATGGGTAAGTGCTGAACCAGTAAGAGGTCTGAACCATTAAGTGTTGAACCAGTAAGAGGTCTGAACCATTAAGAGCTAGTATATTGCTTAACTATTCAGAGACAAATGTCTGATCGATTCAGATAAGAGCTCTTAACCATTCAGACTCTGTATAATACTTAACCATTCAAAGGCAAATCTCTTAACCATTCAGACATCTGAACCATTAAGAGGCTGAAACAAACAGTCTGAACCATTAAGTGCTGAATCATTCAGACATCTGAACCATTAAGAGGCTGAAACAAACAGCCCCTAAATATGGAAAACTCTATATTATCACCCCTCTATCTCAAACAAATAATTATACACATAAGAGAACTATATACTCTCTCTGTTTGCAAAAAAGGTTCCTACTTTGACTTGGAGCCAAAATAAGGAAGTGTAAAATTATAGTTGACTTCCAATTTTGCCCCTGATGTGATGTGTAAAAGTAAGATGTGATGTATTGATTATTAGAGAAAAAGTATGATGTGATAGGTAGGATATGAAAAAGTAAGGGTAAAAGTGGTTTTTTAATAGAAAGAGGAAGTGTTTTGTTGGAAGTGAAAAAAATGAAAGAGGAAGTGTTTTAAAAAACGGATGAAAAAGTAATTTTTTTATTTCTTTTCAGGGCAAGCACAAATCCTTCCTAGGGGCAGTGGACTGTGACCAAAGTCCTTCACTCACCGCCGTCGTGTTAGGAGCATTAGCGCCCGGGTTTTTATTCATAGCACATGTCGCCGCCACCTTGGCCGGAGGTTGGCGGGCTTATCCAGATACTCTGTTCAAGTGCAACTGCTGCCTGCTCTTCACACTCGTCCTCCTTTATGTTGCGATGTCGTACGTATTATTCACTCGCTCTCATTTCGACTTTTACCCCCACCCACACTCCTCCCATACCCCAGCCCCACTACCTTTCATTCTATTCTCAAGTTGACAAAAGTATATATACAGGCCGTTCTCGAGGAATCCCAGGTCCGGGTCGACCCAGAGAAAATCTAGTCTATCATAGTTTTGTTTAGCAATAATTGACATTATAGTACTCCCCCGTCCCGTGAAACATGGGACATTTGCTTTTTAGGAGAGATTTAAGGGAGTGTATTTTGATATTGAATTTCCAAAAATGTCCTTTGATGTGATGGGTAAAAGTATGATTTGATGGATAGATTATTAGTAAAAAAGGTATGATGTGATAGTTAGGGTATGAAAAAGTAAGGGGTAAAAGTGACTTTTTAATAGAAATGAGAAGTGTTTTGTGAGACGGATAAAAAAAGAAAGGGGAAAGGTTTTAAGGGACGGAGGGAGTATTCATTGGATTTAGGGTTATTTTTTATAATAACCAATGCATTTTTAATACAAATAAATAAATAATTATAAATACAAATACTTGTATCCCCTTGACGAGGTGGCCACCTTGCCATGCCTTTGAGCCGACCCTGTATATAGGGGTAGGCATGGGTCGGGACAGTTCAGGTTTTATACTGCCCCGCATTTTATCCCCACTTTTTTTGAACGCTTCGGGCCATAACCTTATCCCTCCTTGTCCCTTAAAATTTGGGATCGAGATGAACGAGACTAGTTCGGGTTGTCCTACTTTGTCGTCATCTGAAATTATATATAAAAATATACTACGTAAATTACATAAGGGGGAGACCACCCATTTTGACTAGCAACGTAATGAAAAAATGACATATTTATTTAGAATGCTTTTAAAAAGCAAAAACAATAAGGAAATATAAAAAAATATTACAACATATGTCAAAATACTATACACTTTATAAAAGCTATGAGCCACAAATTAGGGTGGGTCGAGTTAGAAGAGTATGGATTTTTAGATGTTCCACTCCTAGTCTATTTTTTCTAGAATATTTGAATCTGGATATTTTTTTATATCTATATTGGGAAAATTAAAAATTATGATATACTTCCTCCGATTCGTCCCTAAATAAACGTAATCTTTCGTTTTTTCTTTGTCCCCAAATAAACTTTTCTTTTCCCTTAAAAAACCCCTTTTACCCCTTACTTTTTCATACCCTACCTATCACATCATACCTTTTTACTAATAATCTACATATCACATCTTACTGTTAGACAATAATATTAAGTATTCCTAGTTATGGTAAAAGTTGTATTTTAGTTAGTTTCCATTCTCTATTCCTAGTTGTGTTAGGAGTCTCTCCTATATATACTCTATCGTGTACTCCACAATTCAAGGAGCAATATTATTATTCCAATATTACAACATGGTATCAGAGCCACCGCTCTTGGTCACCTAAAAGAGTTCTTTGCTCCCACCGCCACCGCCGGTAATTCCGGCGACGGTAGCTCCACCCTGTTCACCTTAGCTCTATTTTCTTTTTCTTCTTTATCCTCAAATCAACTTCTCCACTCAAATGAAAAAAAGAATAAAAAAACCCTTGTTGAAATCACACAAAAAAAACTATCAAAGGAGGAACTTATCTTTTATCATCTCCATGGTTCTTCAAAAAAAAACCCCAATTCCTCACAAATTCTCTCAGATCATCATATCTTCTCAAAAAAAAGAAAAAAAAATATTGTTGTTTCTCTCTAATTCACCATATCAAAATCTAATACCCAAATTCTTTTTCCATCACAATTCTTAACCCACTTTTTTCTCTCTCAAATCACTCATTCTAATCATCAATCTCCCTTCTTTTTCTCTTCTGTTCAACCAACAAAAATTCAAAGTAAATCAGCACAAAAAGCAAAGCCAAGAGGGGAAGTAGTGAAAGAGGAAAGAAGACATCTACAACTCACCCCTTCAAGGAGGAAATAGGGCATTGCCCGGATCCAAGAAAAAGACATAGAATGTCAAAGATCTTCAGTCAAACAGGCACTTCAAGTAGCCTTCTCTATTCTTCTTCGACGTTAGCAGCTACAAGCGCACATCAACCTTCTCTCTTCTTCTTCGACGTTAGCAACTACAAGCGCACGTCAATTTCTCTCTTCTTCAACGATGTCTGCAGCTACCAGTGCACGTCAGACTTCTCTCTTCTCCAACGACGTCAGCAGCCACCGGCACACGTCAGACTTCTCTCTTCTCAAAATTTCCAGTTTCCGGCTAGTGTCCAAGCTTCCTCTTGCTTTAGCCAGAGTTCAGCTTGAGGGGGAATGTTAGACAATAATATTAAGTATTCCTAGTTATGGTAGAAGTTGTATTTTAGTTAGTTTCCATTCTCTATTCCTAGTTGTGTTAGGAGTCTCTCCTATATATACTCTATCGTGTACTCCACAATTCAAGGAGCAATATTATTATTCCAATATTCCAACAATTACTTTTACACATCACATCAAGGGTATTTTTGGAAAGTCAACACCAAAATATCCCTTCCTTAAATTCTCAAAAAGTCAAAAACGGAAGTTTATTTAGGGACGGGGGAGTGTGTGTGTGTGTGTGTGTGTATATATATATATATATATTCCCAAAGAGGGGTGAGGGTGTAGGACCTAGGAGAGGTAGGGAGTTTAACCTTTTTGTTGATCATAATTAATACTGTAAGACTTCTTCTTCGCTCTCTCTTATATGTTAATCCGTGCGTATGTGCGTGCATGCATGATGGAATCAGGTTTCTCACGTACGCAGGAGTACGCCTGCTTTGGAGTGGAGCACAATACAACTATTCTATCTTTAAGGAAAAGGATCATACCAAATGTTCGTCCTTCTTTTCCAGCGAAAGGGTTACCCAAGGCTGGGGAGAATGGGCATCGCTTATTCACCTTGGAGCTTCCCTCTTGTATTGCCTCTTATGTTATGTCTCCGTCAAAGGGATTTGTGGCTGTCTTGACGGTCGTAGCAGTTCTACGGCAAATATCTCGACGACGAAGAAAGAAAAAAATAATGACATAAGCCTAAATAAGGTGTGATACGCGCGCACACACACATTCTCGCAGTATGGAATGATCATGTTATGCCTACACTTTCTCGTAGTTGTTATGTTCATGTTTTGGGCAGTGTGTTATATATGGGTTACAATACTTAACTATACATTGTGGCGCGGCATTGTGTTATGCTCATGTTCTAGAACTGTATACCAACTTAAACATATTTTTTTGGTAGTGTAAAATGATCATGCTTTGGCAGTATAATTACATGTTATATTAGGTATGACGACAGTGTGTTATGCCTATGTTCTGGAAGTGTATACCAAACTAAACATATTTTTTGGCAGTGTGGAATGCAAAGACAAATTTGGAATTGCATCCACACGAGTTCCAATATCCCACAGCAGTGCTATATTGGGTAGTTTTAACATATATTAGTGCTATGTCGGTACTTCTCCCTTATGAATCGTCAAACTTGTCATCCCAATCCTTTTTTGAAGGATTAACAACCTTCCCAAGGATGCTTTTGATTTCTCTATTTGAAAGCTCGACTTGGTCATTTGGACATGTTTACGGGTGCAGTGATACACGATTGAGAGTTGGTGATGAACATTATACTTTGCAAGGGAGGATATGTGTACGCATATGTCACAATAATATGGTCTGAGAGGGTATGTGTTCGTAGACCTTGCCTCTACTTGAAAGCAGAAAGATTATTTTTAAGAGACCACCAACTCACACACCACCAATCATAAAAGATCACAGAGGGACTATTTTTTTATAAATAAAATTATTTTAAAATGTATTCAATTTCCCTGTTTTTAGAAAGTAGACAATAATTTAATAAGAGATGAAATATTATGTTTACTATAATAATAATAAGTATTATTTAGACATATGTAACATTATTATTATTATTTAAATGTATATAACACTATAATACTCTATAGTAAATATTACTTCCCGTGTCACATGACACTTTTCGAAGTTGAAAAATGGCACGCCTTAAAAATGTAAAATTTTTGTAATTACTTATCATTTATCATGCGTATCATATCCTACCACATTATAAATTAAGAATAAAATTAGCCAATAGCAAAAAAGAATGTAATTATCATTTCCAATTGGGAAATAATACCAAAATTATACATTTTAAAGGCGTGTAATTTTTTAACTTTGAAAAGTTTTATGGGATAACAAATATAGTAAATAATATGCAATATTAAATAATGTAACATAAACTAATCGTAAAATATATAATGTAACACTCCAGTACGTAATAATAGATGAAAGAATTGCAAATCTTTTAAATATTTTTTGTATTTACCTATTTTAATTTAAAAAGATCTTATATGATTGATTCCCATCTAATCTGATTTGGATGCATTTGATCTAGTTTGATTAGATTTGATTTGATTAGATGTGATATAGTCTAATTTGATTTTAATAAAAATAATTAAATGAAAATAAGTTAAGGAACAGACCCTTACCTAAAACGTCCACGGCGGAATTTAGGGGTTGGTTAAGATTTTTTCGGTTTGGTAATTTGGCGTTCAATTTCGGTTTTGCTTTTAAAACAGAAGAAGTGAACAATCGATTTTTTGGTTCGCTTTTTTGCGATGCAATCCGCGATTTGTTTCGGTTATTCATTTTTTAAGAATGATACATTGTTTAAAAGTACTCCCTCCGTCCCTCAGTTTTTGTCTACTTTTGACTTTTGGAACTGTTCATCTAAGCCATTTGACTCATCAAATTCTCTCAATGTGTAAGCTTAAATATAGTCATGTGTGATCTTGTTTGATTTGTCTTAACATATAGATTATTAATATATAATTTCTATAATTTTTTAATATACAAATTACAAGATAAAATGAATTAAAGAAGTGCATTAGATGATGTGTAAAAATGAAAGTGGACAAATACTCTGAGACGGATGGAGTATATCACACTTATCACACTAAAATTTTGCAATAGTGCAATTAAGTGTATACCCCAAACTTGAAAATATCTACAAAAAATTGGAGGTGGAGGCCAAATTTGCAAAACTAAATAGAGTGCAGATTTGCACACTTTCTCACAATAAAGAAAAAGTAAATTTCATAATTAGTTCTTTATAAAAAATATTTTCTATACTTATTCCTCTATTGTTAAGCGTTATTCTTGTGGTCCTTTTATAGGCACCTTTCTCCAAGTAGTCATTTTTTGACTTTTTGTCATGTTAGAGTTATTTAAGGGTTAAGAATGTAATTTGATATCAACCTTATGTCAGTAATGTATTATGATGTTCGTTAGACACTTAGACGGACAACACAACAATAATGACTAAATGAGGACTAAGATTCTGACGAAAGATCACATCTATAGACTATGGTTGTAGTAAAAAGTGATTGGACTTCACAAACGACACATCAAGAGCGGATTCTGAAATTATGTATGACAAGAAATATATATGAGTATTGTGAAATTACTTTTTTAGTCTTCAAATTAATATCAACATGACAAAAGATCAAAAAAGACTATTTGTAGAAAGATAACCATTAAAAAAGACTAAGGCTCCATTCCGTTCAACTTATTTTTTCTGATATGATCTGATTCTAATAAGTTCTGATCTGATCTGGTCTGATCTGATCTGATCTGATTGGATCTGATCTGATCTGATCTAATTGGATCTGATCTGATCTGATTGGATCTGATCTGATCTGATTGGATCCGATCTGATCTGATTGGATCTGATCTGATCTGGTCTGATCTGATTAATTATGATTTAATTTAAAATTTCAAATCAATAATTTAATTTGACTTTATAATAACGTTTGAAAATTGTAATGATAATTCATATTATAATATAATCAATATTTTTGATTTAATGATTATTTTTTAATAAAATAAAAATAGTTAATTCATATATTAGAATAATCATTCATATTATAATGTAATAATATTTTTTATTTTATGATAATTTTTTTGTAAAATTAGAAATATACATTAGAATAAATATTTAATTTAGATATACATTTAAAAGTAATTATATTTAGATAATCAATATATAGAAGAGATAGTATTTTTATTAAAATATCTCATCCTTATAAAAGATCAAAAGTTTAGAAACTCAAATTACAAGTAGCAATAAAAATATATTTTAAAAGTAGAATTAGATTGACATTGTCAGTGTATTTTAAAACTAATTTTTCCGATGTCTAATAATTAAGGATTACTTTCTCAGCTTTTTATTTAACCTATTTCTAAAATTTATTCTTTTTCATTTTTAAGAACAATAATAATGATGATGATGATGATGATGATGACGATGATGATGATGATCATAATAATAATAATAATAATAATATAATAATAATAATAGTAATAATAATAATAATAATACTAATAATAATAATAATAATAATATAATAATAATAATTCTTGATGAGATCTTATTTTAATAAATCCTGATCTGATCTGATTGGATTTGATCTGATCTAATAAGATTTGATCTGATCTGATTGGATCTGATCTAATCTGATTGGATCTGATCTGATTGGATCTGATCTGATTTGATCTGATCTGATCTGATTCGATCTGATCTGATCTGATCTGATTTTAATAAGAATAAGAAAAATAAGAAAAAATAAGTTGAACGGAACGGGGCCTAAATAGAATAAAACTTCTTATTATAAAGAACCAATTATGAAATTTATTCTTAAAGAAAACAACATTGTTGTCTTCAACGTGTATAAAAGCAACTACTCATTATTGGTTATAATAGCCAATGAAAAGGGGATTGGAAACATAGTTCGTCTCTCTGTTTTGAGAGTTTGTTCGTCTTGCGGCTAGGGTTTTATTTTCTTCGAGATCAGGCATGGAAGAGGCACAAGAGCATGTTGGCATAGGCTCGCTCTCCCTTGGAGACGATGGTGATGAAGGTATAGTTTTCACTGACATAGACGATTGTGCAAAGGAACCTACAGTAGTGTTCGACTCTTGCCTTGTTGGGCGTTTTTTGACAGAACGGCCTGTAAATTTTGTTGCCATGAAGAACACTATGGCTTCCCTTTGGCGTCCAGAAGAAGGAATGACGGCGAGAGAGATGGGAGATGGGCTATATGTATTTCAATTTGGTGCGGAGGTGGAACTGAAGCGGGTACTAGATATGTGCCCTTGGACGTTTAACAATCAACTCTTGATCCTAGATCGTCTGGATGGTCATAAGGATCCTCGGGATGTACCATTGCACCATATGTTTATATGGGTACAGGTGCACGGGCTAAGAAGGGGCTTTTTCTCTGATCGGGTGGCTCAACGTTTGGATGCTGAAATAGGGGAGTTCATGGAATCAGATCCAAAGAATTATTCCAACCCTTGGGCCACCTATCTAAGAATACGCGTGAAAGTGGATGTCCGCAAACCTCTACGGAAAGGCACGAAGATGAAGAAAGAAGGGGAAGAATGGTTTCACGTTTCCTTTGCCTATGAGCGTCTGCCAACATTTTGTTTTGTGTGTGGTTGTCTTGGCCATGGGGAAAGGTTTTGCCCAGCTGTCTTAAAGAATTGGGGTCAAGAGATTACTCGCAACTATGGCCCGGAATTGCGTGCTCAATCACGTAAACCTGTAAATAGTATTGGCTCCAAATGGCTGCGTGATGAGCTTCCTGTGCATAAAAAGGAGACTGAACCAGGGAGTACAGCCATGGGGATACACCAGAGCAAGCTCACTGCATGTACCCAACTGTCATCTAAAGCATGTGAAACAAAAGAAAGGCAGATTGTTTTGGAAGGTGGTGCTATGCAAATGGCAGCGATGGTGATCTCAGATCCAAAAAAGAGGAAGGTCCTTATTGAGGAAAGGGAAAACCCAGGGCAGCATCAATCAATGAAAACGTGATGGAGGCGGGACCTGTGTCACAGGTCCGCCTAATGGAATGAGTTGTATTAGTTGGAACTGTCGTGGGCTTGGCAACCCACGAGCAGTTTATACCCTACAAACTATTGTAAGGGATATCAAGCCATGTTTTATTTTTCTTATTGAAACCTTATGTGATTCCAAGCGGATTGATGAAATAAAAATGATCTTGGGTTATGATTGTTATTTCTCTGTTGATGCAAATGGTCATAGTAGAGGTTTAGCATTTCTTTGCAAACTGCCTATGCAAGTATCCTTATTGTCTACATCCTGTTTTCATATTGATGTTGTTGTTACTGATCCTACCCTTGGCAGCTGGAGATTCACAGGTTTTTATGGCCATCCAGATCAAGCAAGAAGGAATATCACTTGGGATCTCTTGCGAGAATTGGCTCAAGTTAATACACTGCCTTGCATCTGTGGAGGAGACTTTAATGCCATTCTTGATCAATCAGAAAAGAGAGGGGGGTTGCCTAAACCTCAATATCTCATGGAAGCTTTCAAAAGTGCCATTTTTGATGCTGGGCTATCTGAACTTCCCATGTCCGGATACAAATTTACCTATGACAATGGAAGGGATGACAATTCACGTGTGGAGGAGAAGTTGGACCGTTTCTTAACTTCGGGTTCATGGAGGCAGAAGTTCCCTTTGGCAAGAGCTACCACATATGACTTCTCTTCATCAGATCATCTACCCATCTGTGTGCAACTGAAGGTATGGATCCCAAAGCATCAAGCTCATCGTTTTCGCTATGAGAACTCCTGGGGTAAAGACCCGGCCTGCCGATCTTTGATGATGGATTGCTGGAATTTCTTTCAGTCCCAGTACCTTGAAGAAAAACTAAGGCTGTGTTCAGAAAGATTGAAGGCGTGGGGGGGATGAATGGCGTGATAGTTTTGCTGCAGAAATTAAACTCATGAGAACTCACATGAACAGAGCAAGAGGTCGTAGGGACCACCAAAGCCGTCTTACCTTCAGAAGAGCTCATAGACGACTTTTCGAATTACTATATCAAAAGGAGCAGTATTGGAAGCAAAGAGCAAAAGTGTTTTGGTTAAAACAAGGTGATCGGAACACTAAATATTTTCATGCAAAAGCAACAGATATGCAAAGGAAAAACAATATTGAAAAACTTAAAGATGAAAGTGGTACCTGGCGTGGATGGAATAATGGCTTAGAGGACATCATTGTGCAGTATTTTGTCAAACTATTCACACCTCAAAATGGTGCACACCAAGCTGTAACTGAGATTATCCCATCTTCTGTCTCCTGTGAAGATAATGCTTTTTTGCTGCAGCCTTATACGGTTGAGGAAGTGAAAAAAGCTGTGTTTGCTATGCACCAGACAAAGCACCAGGGGTGGATGGTTTTAATCCCGGTTTCTATCAACGCTTTTGGGACATTATTGGACCTGAAGTTTCTCAGTTCTGTGTGACGCAACTCAATATGGGGCTTATCCCAAAGACCTTGGGAGTCACGGAGATTGTGCTCATTCCTAAGAAATCTCAACCAGAGGAAATGAGTGACTCTCGACCAATTGCCCTTTGTAGAGTCCTCTACAAAATTATGAGTAAAATGGTGGCAACCAGATTGAAAACTCTTTTGCCAAAGATTATTTCACCGACTCAAAGTGGCTTTATAGCGGGCAGGGATATACATGACTGTTGTGCCATTGCTTTTGAAACACTGCACTGCATCAGGAATAAGAGGAGGGGAAAAGTAGGTTGGGCAGCTATGAAGATTGACATGAGTAAGGCATATGATAGAATGGAGTGGTCTTATTTGGAGGGTGTGCTACGAGCTATGGGTTTTCACACGAGGGTGGTCACTCTTTTGTTAAGTTGTGCAAATTCAGTCTCTTACACAATTCGACATGGGGATAAATGCATTGGCCCCATTGTCCCGGGGAGGGGTGTTCGACAAGGGGATCCCATTTCTCCTTACTTATTTATCATTGGAGCAGAAGGTCTATCACGTATAATTCAACATGCAGTGGATGGGAAAGAGATCACAGGATGCAGAGTTGCACGTGAAGCCCCAGAGATCAGCCACCTATTTTTTGCAGATGATAGTTTATTCTTCTTTAGAGCTTTGAACACTCAAGCACAAAAGATTCACTCAGCTCTGTCCACTTATGCTGCAGCCTCAGGGCAGTTTATTAATTTCTCTAAGTCTGCAATCTGTTTTAGCCCAAATACAGGCGCCACGGAACGAGGTATCATTTGTGCCACTCTCGGGATTATGGAGAAAGATAACTTAGGGCGGTATCTTGGTCTTCCTGCCGCCATAGGACGGAATAAAAGAGAGGTTCTAAGGTACATCCAAGACAAAACTTGGAAACGCCTTAATTCGTGGAAAAACAAGCTTCTATCACAAGCAGGGAAAGAAGTTCTCCTTAAGTCTGTTCTCCATGCAATCCCTACCTATGCCATGTCAATGTTTTTGCTTCCTAAGACTATGTGTGATGAACTACAAGGCCTTATGGCTAGGTTTTGGTGGAGTAAGGGCCCTCAACATAACAGAAGTATCCATTGGATGAGTTGGGACAAACTAAGTCGACACAAGTATTCGGGGGGCCTTAATTTTCGAAAAGTTAGAGAATTCAATCTTGCCATGTTGGCAAAGATGGCGTGGAAATTTATCCAGCAACCGGATCTTCTTGTATCCAAGGTTTTCAAAGCGAAGTACTTTCGAGGATCGAGTTTCTTGGATGCAAATATTGGTTCCAATCCGAGTTATGTTTGGCGAAGTATCTTGGAAGCCCAGGCAGTTCTACGAAAGGGAATTTGTTGGAAGGTTGGGAATGGAACTTCTATTCGCATTTGGGAGGATCCATGGCTTGGAGATAAAAACCACCCATGGATTTTGACTCAGAACCCAAGACGACCGGATATTCAATGGGTTTCGGATATCATAAAGGATGGTGCTTGGGATTGGCAAAAAATAGATGAACTTTTCGAGGCTAGGGACTGCCGGCTTATTCAGTCCATTCCACTCGTGGAAACTTCTCATGTGGATAAACAAATTTGGGCTTGGAACCAATCAGGTCTCTACAGTGTAAAGAGCGCATATCGGATGCTTACATGGGATCAAAATCTAGCAGCGGGCAGTGTGATTTCATCTGTTTGGCGGAAGTTATGGCAGGTACGCACTCTACCTACTGTCCGAAATCTAATTTGGAGGGCTGCTAATGATATTCTGCCTGTGCTCAAGTCTCTGGCGAAGAAAGGACTCCCGGTCCAGACTGTGTGCACTTTGTCAAGAAGAGGAGGAGACAGTTTTCCACCTTTTCATAAGCTGTCAGTTTGCAAAACAAGTGTGGATGGCTTCTGATCTTGGCTGGTACACACCTAATGTCTCTAATTTTATAGCCTGGCTTGAGAAGCTTTTTAATCTTTTTAATCAACAAGACCAGGCCCTTGCACTACACATTCTTTGGATGATTTGGGGTGCTCGTAATGCTAAGGTATGGCAGGCAGTGCAACCTACTCCTGTGGGTACATGGCTTAAAGCGAAGAGGAACTTTGATGATTGGTGGCTTATGGCCAAGCCGCAATTAACGACGGATCTGCAGAGTAGTGGAAGACGCATGTGGGTGCCACCACAGCTAGGTTTCATAAAGGTCAATGTTGACGCGTCCACGGGTTTGGTTGATGGAGTGGTGGGAATGGGCTTTATTGCTCGCAATGACGTTGGAGGCTTCATGGCGGCAAAGAATATGACCATTAGATGTAATTGTGGTCCAAGGGAAGCAGAGGCATTGTCGGTAAAAGAAGCTCTTAGTTGGATTAAATCGAGAGGATGGACACACATGGAGGTTGAGACAGATTGTAAAGACGTTGCAGATGGGCTCAATAATTCATCACAAGATTGGTCTTATTTCTCTTCAATTATTGATGCTTGTAAAACTCTTGTTGTCTCATGTAGGGGAGTTTTTTACTTCCAGTTTGTATATCGCTCTGCTAATGAGGCAGCACATGTATTGGCGCGAGCTTCTCATTCTTCTCAGAGCTTGGGTGAATGGGTTCATTTACCCCCAGATTTCATCGTTCCATTAATTTAATGCAATCTTTGGTTTTCAAAAAAAAAAATTATTGGTTATAATAAAAAACAAGTTCAAGAAGTCAAGTCAATGTGTAATTAAAGTGCGAAGCATTGCTTCTAAACTTCTACTATGCACTTTCAAAATTAAATATGCAAAACAATTAAGTAATTTTAGAGTTTTATACCTTTTAAGGCCCCGTTCGTTCAACTTATATTTTCTTATTTTTTCTTATTCTTATTAAAATCAGATCGGATCAGATCAGACCAGATCAGATCAGATCGAATCAGATCAGATTAGATCTGATCAGATTAGAACGAATCAGATCAGATTAGATCTGATCAGATCAGAACGAATCAGATCAGATCAGAACCAATCAGATCAGTCAGATCAGATCCAATTAGATCAGATCAGATCCAATCAGATCAGATCAGGACTTATTAAAATCAGATCCCATCAAGAATTATTATTATTATTATTATTTTTATTATTTCGTGGGAGTTTACCGGGGGTTAGGGGGTAGAAACCGTCAATTTTACGAACGGGGCACCGAAGCGGCCCCGGGTCATCCTATGACATTAAGGTTTATTTGGATTCAGTTTATTTTTGGCACAATTCAATCGATTTCGGTTTGATTTTTTTAGATTTTCCCCACTCACCCCTAGCTGGTTCCTCTCTCTTCGTCCAGGACCTTGGTGTTCAATCTCTGGCACTGTTCTCCTCCGACAATCTGTGACATTGGGCGCCGATATCCAATGGAAGAACTGAAATCTCGGCAGTATTAATTTGCGAGGCAGCATCTACGCTCTACAGAAGCGGGTTTGCGATTGTCGTCTCCAACAGCGAAGGGCTGAATTACTATTGACATGGCTGACCACTCCAAGGTCGATGTTGTTCAGCTGATCAAGCGATTCGGAGCTTTCCTCACTGTCAAGATTTCCAATATCCTCCGTTCCATGGTTTTGACCTTGCTCTCTTTCTCCCTTTAATCGAAGCTATTAAAACCTCTTAATTTAGTTGCCATTATTTATAGATTTCAGCTGCTTGATTTGATTTTGTTCCTCCTTTATCTGATTGACAGATAGATTTTTCTTTGTTTTCTTTGGGTTCTTATGCGCAGTGGTTTTTTAATTAACTAATTGTATATTCTTTTTTCACTTCTACAAGCCCCCCCCCCTGGTAGTGTTGAGTCTTCAGAAATGTGTAGACTGAAGAGTGTACCTGAAATGCATGTTCAAAGATGAAGTTTGTTTTCTGCTTGTTCCCTTGCACAATTTTTCTAGCAAAACAGAGAAATGATTGTGTTTACTATACTTTTATTTTGTTGTTAAATAGCTGTACGGTTTCATCTCTATGCATCTTTCTTCTTTTCATTCACTTTTTTTATTATTTAAATTTCCAATATGTATTGAGTTTATGTTACCAATAGCCTCTTCATCAGCTTGTGAACTTGATCATAATCTTGTATTTAGTCCACATACTTGGGTTCAGTTTTATTTTTCCACGTTATTTGTTTGGAGTTTAAGTTTGGTTATACGAGTATTCTTATTTTGGCAGACCTTTACATGCATCTAGAGCGTGAAATCATTTTGTAGGTAGTAGTGATGATTCCAGTACTGTGGCTTTATAATGTTAATCACATTTAACCTTAACAATGGTAGAATTGTCAAATTACAGGATTCAAAATCTGTTGGGGCTTTGGCAGGTCTTGCATTAGCAATAGTGTTTACCTGGAGACTATGGAGATCTCCAGGTGGAACTCAAAGAAGGAGACCTAAACGACAAGCTGTGCCGCCAAGTAGCTCTGAAGCAAGTAGCCATGCAGATGAAACTATATCTGCTGTTGTTGCTAACCCATCATCATATGATTCAAGAGCACAAAATGTTATTGATGAGTTCTTTCAGCCTGTAAAGGTGAGTTACTGAGTTGCATTCTCATCTTCTTTCCCTCCTTACCAGCAATATTTTTGTGTATAAGTTCACTCTCCTACCCTTGATATTGCAGCCAACCCTAGGGCAAATAGTTCGGCAGAGGTTGAGCGAAGGGAGGAAGGTAACTAATTTATCCTTCTACATTATGTTTTCTGAGTCTTTCTGTTTCACTTTTTAAGCAGAAACATCTAGTGGCCTTTAATCAATTGAAGCAAATCATTAATTTAACCAAACCATTGAACGTTGTGAATCAAGAATACACCTACTGTGGTTTTTTTGTGCGTGCAATGGTGTATTCATGAAAACTTGCTTTGTAACACCTTAATCCGTCCAGGTCTGCAGCCCCTTCCGGACTAAAGTATTAACTTGGTAATCATAAAAGTTTAAAACATTTCCAAACACTTTTATTCATCACAAGAATAATATTCATAATAGTAACAGTATGAAGTTTTCAATGTTGCGGAAGTTTAACAAATTACAATCATAAAACATAATTAATTTTCTTTAATTCAAACCATCACATCCATCCCGACAATCTCGCCTCCGTCTGCCTCCTAGATCACGTCACATCATTCTTTCTATTTACTTGCGTGTAGCAAATAAAACATACTACACGCTCAACGTTGAAGCTGAGTAAGGATATCTAATGTGTTGAACATCCATATAAATTGAATCTCAATTCATAATCAAATCATTTGATATCATGCACATAATGTTCAGTTCAGGCATTCAATAATCAATATTCAACATTCAATATTCAACACTCATATTCATATTCAACACTCATATTCATATTCAACCATAGTTATTAAAGGCGCTCGCCTCTCGCGCCTATGGCGCCTCAGGCGACCAGGCGAGCTCTCAGCGCCTCAATGAAGCCAGGCGAGGCGAGATCCCTAAGGCGCGCCTAAGGCGGTCGCCTTTCTCGCCTCAATCACTGCCTCAGGCGTTCGCCTAGCTCGCCTTTCTCGCCTCAATCACTGCCTTAAGGCTTTAGGGTATACAATGCATAATATTTATTGCTATATATTACTNCTCGCCTCTCGCGCCTATGGCGCCTCAGGCGACCAGGCGAGCTCTCAGCGCCTCAATGAAGCCAGGCGAGGCGAGATCCCTAAGGCGCGCCTAAGGCGGTCGCCTTTCTCGCCTCAATCACTGCCTCAGGCGTTCGCCTAGCTCGCCTTTCTCGCCTCAATCACTGCCTTAAGGCTTTAGGGTATACAATGCATAATATTTATTGCTATATATTACTACATAATGTATATATATATACACACACACACACACACACACACATACATACATACATACATATATAGTATCAATATTATGTGTTTATACATACATACATATATGTGTGTGTGTGTGCGTGTGTATATGTATGTATGTATGCATGCATGCATGTTCGCCATTTGACCGCCCGCCTCTTGCCACGCCTCTCGCCATAAAAAAGGTCCTCTCGCCCGCCCCTCGCCACTCGCCATTAATAACTATGTATTCAACATTCATCAACAATATCCTTAAAACTATTCTTAGTCTAAGGCCAATCTCTTTAATGCTTATCAACTCTTAAACTAATTCTAGTTTAAGGTACTTCTAACCAACTCTTAAATTAATGCTTATCAATGAACTTTCCAAGTTTTGAACAATGTCATCTTCAACCTCGGGCCAAGTTTCGAAAATTCCATTTTTGTCACCAAACTTCAATTAAACTATATAGAAATGTTTTCCAATATTCACAGATTATTTTGGTATCATTAGTTTATAGTTTTAACAACAATTTCAAGGTTTATGATTCTTGGTTCTTCAAACATGTCAAACACAAAACTCAACCAAACGACCGTTTATGAACGTAGAAACGATCTATACAAACATTCTAGTCACTAGATATATCTACGGGCTTAACTCAAAGCTTAACGATGATTCTGGCGATTGAACGGCGAAACTTCCGACGACTACCATGGCTTCTTCCGACGACTTCACACCAAATTGACAGCATCAATGAACTTTCCACTCAACAAAGAACACAATGATACTAACTTTGGAAAGATTGGTGAAAAAATGGGAGGAAGAGCTCTCCTTATATAGTGAGAAAGGAAGGAAGAAACCAATGAAGTTTTCTGTTCCTGATGCGGTCGATCGGCTAGTGCGCTCGTCTGCGATGCTGAGGAAATTCTCACGACTCTTCCCTGATTGGGACCAATTTTGGTCCCAATCGGGGTATACTTTTTGGTTCAACTTTCTTCGAATTAAAATCCATTTGCACTATTGCGATCAGACAGTCAAATTCTATGAAACGACATAATTTTTATATTTATTTGTAATACTTTTTCCGACAACATATTTTTGGGTGTTTGACTTTAACAAAGTCAAAATTGATTTAATTGACCTTTATTTAAAAAGGTTCTCACATTTAATTCAGATTATTTACTCTCATGATTTATTTCAATAAATCATTTCAAAGTTTACATCATAAACAAATTCTTTATTTAGTCTTAATTTGGGTCTGCACTCTGGTTCCCAATCAAGATTACACAAATAGTCAACATATTGGATTCATCTCTATGAGATTTATCCAGATCGTGATATTAGTTATCAAAACACATTTCATTTCGGTCCAAAGCCCAACAATAATTTATTTTAATCAAAACAAATTTGATTAATTGAATAATAATTCAATAATAATTTTAGGGTATGTTTTGGGGCGTTACATGCTTAATGCTTATAGTGCAGAGCTCTTTCAAATGTTTTTTGAATTATTCTTGTTTTCAAAGGTCTCAAGGAAATCTAGGACATGATATCTTTATCTCAATTTCACTGTTTGTCAACTTGCTATTGTTTACTTTACCGCACAGATTTTGTGTTGTTGAAGACTGAAGATATCATGGATTCGTGACAATCTTTTTAACATAGTGAACAAATAATGAACAAAACGGATTTTCTTCAAAACAGATCTATGGATTCATGGTAGCAAAGCATAGTGAACAAAACAGATTTATGAAATAATTGTTATTGGTTTGTGATGAATGCAATGTACCTTTGTCAAGTTAGTAAAGATTGAGACCTTCATGCCTTCAAGCTTAGGTGGCTAATTCGGATCGAGCAAACTGGGGTGAGATATTGCAGTTATTTCGTGTTGTGGGTATTACCATTTAGTTTCAGTTTGGTAAGGGGTATTCTAGAAATGTTTTTTTAAATCTGCCTCTCTACTCCTTGGGGGGTTGGTGTGACGGTAATGCAACATCTCAGCCTTCTCACACCATACTCTGTGGGGGCATAATGCGTATGTTTGGCTTGGTTGATTACTGGATTGGGTTTTTGTGATTACACTCTTGTGAAAACTGACGAGGCATTCATGAATTCATGACTAAAAGACAAATGCTTTGCTCTGAAAAAGTGCCACACTCTTGGAGTAAGAATTATGTTTGCTTTGGCTGATTACTTGAATTGCTCACAATCATGAGTAATCATGGACTACATCAAATGCTCACAATAATGGACTTGATCAAAATGGAAAATTGAACTTATGAGCGGGAGCATGTGAAAAGGATGACAAGTTTTGATGATTAGTGGTTAATTGAATATATTGAAAATATTTAGTAATATTCATTTATTTATTATTTGAATTCTAAAAGTATTTTGTCATAGAAACTGTGCTCTGAGCCATCTACACATCATTTTAATGTGTCTACATATTACTCGACACTTAAGTTTATACTTTGCACTTCAAATCAAATTAATCAATACAACATCCCTCTCACTTTTGTGCCTTGAAAACTTTTGGTGGCCATGAGTTGTTATTTTTTTGGAACATTTCTATAAACCAACAAAGTAGGGATTATAGAATCATGATGTAGGAATTTTAGAAGCTTAGATGCTACCTTTGATGCCACGAGGAAGGCTTAAGAGACTTTTGTATTATACTCCATCGTCCCACAATATTTAGGATTTGAGGGAGTGAATTGGAAATTTTGGAAAAGCAGAAATGTGTGGTTAATATTGAATTGGTAAAATATGAATTGATATGAGCCACATAAATCATACCCAATATGGTATAGGACAATTTTGGGATTGACTTAAATGGAAAGAGGACAAAAGTAGCGGGACAGATCCCAGAGGCAATGAATTCCTTGTATTGTCAAATGTTTACCAAAACAACCCTATGCTTTAGGGATGACAATGGGCACAATCCACCCAAACCCAGATCCATATTGTTTTTTTCTACTTGGACCCATACCTACCCATATCTAATGGTTCTTGAGAGGCTGAACCTGTACCCATATATCCTCTGGATCCAACAAGTAAATGGGCCTTTAGTGGGTCAAATCATTTAATTATAAAACGAATATGGAGTATATAGTGGGTCTTTAGGTGGTTTGGGCACGTGAAGCAGCAAAGCGCTCATGCCCCGGTGCGGAGATGCGGGAGGCTTATGAGTGTGGGTAGGAGTGGGGGTAGGGATAGACCTAAGAAGAATTAGAAGGGGTGATTAGACTGGACTCAAGATTTTTGGCCCTTACTGAGGATATAACCGTAGATCAGAGCATCTGGAGATCTAGGATTAGGATAGTTGGGTAATAGTTTGGGCCTTGGTGATAGTTTTGCTCTTGTCGTTGTGTGCTTTCTTTGCTGGGTGCTTCTTGTCTTTTTGCACTTTACTTTACCTTTCGTTTGCCCTTGCTTCTTTGTTTGTGCTTTGTGCCTTTTGTATTGCTCGATCCGGGGTTCTCTCGGAAATCTCTCTACTTTCGAGTAGGGGCAAGGTCTGCGTAGACACACCCTCCCCCCAGACCCTACTTTCATGGGATTTTAATGGGTTTTTGTTGTTGTATAGTCATAAGACATATTACAAAATGTTTCTAGCAGTTAAAATCAACAAATACTGAAAATACAATGCATAAGTCGTAACACAAATTTGTAACAAAACATTCACATTGGGAGGAAGCATATTTTAAACAATCAACACATATTAAAATTTAAAGATTAAACATAGTTTTCAATTAGCTAATAGAGAGCTAAGAAGATTTTAACAGTTTAACATGTTTTAATCAAATAAGAAAATAAAGATCGAGTTTGGAGAATAAAAAAATGCTCGTTGAAGATGATAATGAATGAAGAGTAGAGGTTGATTTGTTTATTGTGGCTGGAGCCTGAATGTTGATACGGTGGCATATGGATATGGATATGTCAAATACAATGAGTTCAGAAGAGAGGTGAGAGACGATGAGGAAAGATGTTCTGGAAAACTAAAATAAAGCATAGTTTTTGAGTTTTATATGCAAGTTGTTTTTAGTGTATGTGTGTGGGTCTGGATATGGATATGGGCACAGATCTGGATCTCAATGTTTAGACTCATATGCATATCCATATACTCCGTATTAGAGCTTGGCCCCATATCCATTGGGTCTAATGGACCCATAGCCATATCCATATCACAATGTCCTATCTTTGGTTCTTCAATTGTGTGATACATCTGCAATTATATCTCTACAGGTAACATGTCAGTTACTTGGTGTGATCCTCAAGGAAACTAGCCCTGAGGAGCTTCAGGTTAGTATTATTTTTTCATTTTTTGACCACATCCTGGCATCTTACATGACAGTCATTGCACCCAGACAGATAGTGATGTTGGTGTGATGCGACTCAGGTGGAGTTTTTGGACTTCATCATGCACTATACCATTTTCACAATCTTATGTATTCTGTAACTTACAAACACACCTTTCTTACTGACAGAAACAAGTAACTGTGAGATCCTCTGTTCTGGAAGTATTGCTTGAAATCACCAAATTTTGTGATCTTTATCTCATGGAAAGAGTTCTAGATGATGAGAGTGAAGTAAGTGCTACTGTATATCTCATAATGCATTATTTAATAGTTGTTGATGCTATTTTCTGAAAACTTTTAATTATTGGTTGAGGAACTAGATAAAGTGTTTACATACACCCACACACACCCACACACACGAGAAACAGTAAGAAAGGTGTTTGATCCAAGAGGCTAAGCTACTGTCATTTACTGACCTGTGACCTGTAATGGATCATAAAGTGTTCTTTGTTGAGATTAATAGAGTTCATTCAATGGTGTTTACAAATGATGTAAAGAACCACCATAAAAGCTAAATCAATGTGAATTATAATACTTATATTTGGTAAGATGAACCCAGTGATTTTTATCATTCTCTTACCTAAAAAGAAGAACTACAAATTCAGTGAAAGTAATTTAAATACCATTGGATTTATCTCAAACTCAATGTATCTTAATTACTAGTAGTCTAGTACTCTCTCTATTTTTTATTGACGGTCTATTAAGACAGTCATTATTTTATTGAAAAATGATTGAATGTAAGATGTCTTTTATGTCTACATTCAATCATTTTTCAATGTATCATGAAAATTATAATAGACAGTTAATAAAGAATGGAGGGTCTATGTAATTTTAATCCATGCAACCTCATTCATGTAATAGTCTCATTTTTTTTCTAAAATTAGATAAAATCATAAATGCAAGCAATGGGAGGGGGGGGGGGGGGGGTTATGTCCTTGATGCAATGTTCCTACAATGGAATAATGGCTAATGAGATAAAGTTCTAACTCCGCCAAAATAATTGTATACTCCCTCCATGCCAAAATTAAGTCCCACATGATTAGGCACAATTATTAATAAAGGGGAAAGTGTGTGATTGTTTTTTTCATACAGGAGAGAAATTGTGTGAACCACCCAATTCATTCCTCAAAAGGAACAACTGAACAAGGAACTTTTTTGGGACAAAAAAGGAAATGTGAGATCATTATTTTTTTGTGGGACAGAGGAAGTGTTAAATAAATATGTATTCCATATTATACCTTTATTTTGTGCATATTTCAGTCTGAAACATATTGCAGTACTTATGTTATATCAATATTGGCCCCATCATATCATCATACGGAATACCATAATATGGTCTAAGGGCGTGTATGAGGGGTGGGGGGTTATAATTTTGAAGTGGAGCACTATCAACGGTTTATGGTGCTAAGGTGCATTAGACATGCTTAACCAATACTTTCCTCCATATTTATGTGGTGCACTGTTATGTGCAGAAAAAGGTCATCTTGGCTTTAGAAGATGCTGGAGTATTTACATCTGGTGGGTTGGTGAAGGACAAGGTAATGTGGCTCATATATTGGAAAAATTGTATACACTAGTAATTGTTTCTGTTGCTGTGAATCATGCCTGGATGGCTTGCTGGATCGTGTGGGGCTACAACAATCACCTCTCCACATCATCATACCATTTGAACTAGTTTCAAACACATTTCCTCACATTCATTCTGAAGTTCAAACTTATTATTGTGGGGAAACTAGGGTTCACTACCCACACAATCTTCTAATGATTACGATTTTGAGATTCTCACCTCAATATTCTTTCTTAAGAAGGTTGCAACATAACATTTCGACTATGCTTTTTGCATGACATTATATTGTTAACTAGTTTTAGATAATTAGTTCACAGTATTGATGTCATGCAACCAAGTCCAATATAGTTGGGATTAATGTGGTGTGGTGGTAATGATGATGACGTGACTGCTTGTGCAGGTTCTCTTTTGTAGCACTGAGAATGGGCGAATATCCTTTGTCAGGCAGTTGGAACCTGATTGGCATGTTGACTCAAATCCTGAAATTATTTCCCAGTTAGCGGTACACCTTTTATCATTTTTTACCAATATTTTTCCCACGATGTGGTTGATAGGCTGGTTGATTAAGTCATACTCCCTCGTCCCAAAAAGAACTTGATGTTGCGGTTTACGATGCTTGACTAGAACTATTTCCTATTCAATTTATTTCAATATTGATATAAAAGTTAAATATAAAATTTACATCTTAAAAAACTATGTCAAAAGTCTTACAAACAAGAGATGACATGACTATTATTTTCAGAAAGAGAAAAAACTTTGACCATGTAAAACTAAACATAATTTTTTTGGGACGGAGAGATTAGTATTTGATTAATTGCACTATTTAATTAATCGTTGAGTGTGTCTATGTATCATATTTATAATATAATAATTATTTAATTCCACTTAGTGGGAAGTTTGAAGTTAGTTATACACTTATACCTAATTATTAACTGGAAAGTTTGGGGGGGTAAATTTCACAAATGGTACCTGAACTTTAGCTGGAATTTCGAAGTAGTACCTGAACTTCAAATCCTTTCACAAAAATCCCTGAACTTACACAATCCTTTCACTAATGAGCCATTAGCCCGTTTCTAGGTTAACTTCCGGTCATTAGGGCCAAATTCGAATTTTATATATTTTAAAATTTTCAATTT